>JAQQSW010016327.1:0-11699 GCA_028646575.1 Pseudocheirus occidentalis | reverse complement strand
GTGGGAGGGGTCTTACAGTGGGATCAATGTTCTGGGCTGGGGGGTAGGGACAAAAAAGGGGAGAAAATTTGTAACTCAAAACCTTGTGGAAATGAATGATGTAACCAAGAAAATAAATTAAAATTTAAAAAAAAAACAAAAAACAAAGTTATTTTGATTTGCATTTCTCGAATCAATAGATATTTGTAGCATTTTTCGTACGCTTATAGATATATTTAATTTTTGCCTCTGAAAATTGCCTGTTTATATCCTTTGACCACTTATCAATTGGGGAATGACTTGTATTCTTATAGATTTTACTTAATTCCCTGTATATTTTAGAAATCAGGCTTTGGAAGAAATAGAAGAGCAATCTGTAACTTCCAAAAGGGGTATAAAAATGTTCATACTCTTTGACCCAGCAATACCACTTCCAAGGCTGTATCCAAAGAAATCACAGAAGTGAAAAAAGGACCTATATGTACAAAAATATTTATAGTAGCTCCATTTGTGCTGGCAAAGAAATGGAAATCAAGGGGATGACCATCAATTGGGGAATGGAGAAAGAAGTTTTGGTTTATGAATGTAATGGAATACTATTGTGCTATAAGCAATGAAGAGCAGACAGACTTTATCATAACTTGGAGAAACTTATATAAACTGATGCTGAGTGAGGAGAGCAGAACCATGAGAATTTTGTTCATAATCACACATACTAACTTTGATAGACTGGCCTCCTCTCAGCAATACTAGGTTAGAAGAGAACTACAGACTCATGATGGAAAGGGCCATCCACATCCAGAGAAACAACTACAGAGTCTTCAGATTGAAGCAAACTGTTTACTCGCTCGTTTGTGTTTTGTTTTGTTCTGTCCCTTCTTTCTCAATTGTTTGTTGCATTGGCTATAATCCTTCACAAAATGACTAATGTTCAATGTGAAGGTATTTGTAGAAACTATAATTGACTACATGTTGCTAGAGGGGATAGTGGGAAAGACAAGGATGGGAGAAAATTTGAAACTCAAGACATTGTGGAATTCAATGTTGTAAACTAAACACAAATAAATAAATAAATAATATTGTACCCATTTTACAAATCAAGATACTGAGACGTAGGGAAACGGTATGTTCCCAGATAAACTTGAATGATGAATTCAGGATCTGTAATTCAAGCCGAAGTCCAGCATTCTTGAACTGTACAAGATATAATCACAAAAATCTTGACATTTCAAAGGAACGTCAGTGGTGCCAAACTCAAGGAGGGGCCTCTAAACCATATGGCAAAATCCCTGGGGCTACATATTGACTTACATTATCTATCTTTGCATCTGTGTATCTATGTATCTACCTATATCCTTTTTTATTTATGTCTGTATCTCTATCTGTAAAATGCATTATTAATTAATTAATTAATTTATTTATTTATTTATATTTCTTTATTTATTTAGATACTGTGGAATCAAATTTTATCTATCTATAATATATTATCTATTATATATATATAATTTGATACCACAGCGCTTTGGCACCACAAGAGCTGCAATGCTTCCAGCATATTTGATAGTTGCACAGATTCCCAAATGTGGTTTTATTTTGATTACAAGATTGATAATTAAATTTATTTTTGTGGTGTTTTGATGTTTGTGACTAATATACACTAATAATTCTGGATAGCATATGGACCATATAGAATATCTTAATGTAATAGGTGAGAAAAGTGAGGTGTAGAGAGATGAATTCAGAGGAATGAAATATTAGGGTCATGACTACTCCAATCAGAGTAGGTTGTAATGAAAAGGACATTGTGTTTGGTGACAGAAAGGACTGGATTTAAATCCAGCCTCATACAGTCCTAACAGCTGTGTGACTGGAGGAAGTCAATGAACCTCTATGTGCATCAGTTTCCATCCATGTAAAATCAAGGTGGTAAATTCAATGAGGTCTCTGATCTCTTTCAATTTGACATCAAAATTATGAGATCCCCACTAACAAGTTCCATTACTTATACTTTTTATCTGCCAGTGGCGTCATGGAGGAAAATATTTACATTATCAGGGGTATTTCAAGTTTGGAACATTTTAACACACTTTCTCCCCCTTCCCCCCCCCCCAGGTTTTTCCCTTTGTTTTTGGTTAAAAACACACTTCCCACTTTCAATATTGTTTTCAGTACCTTGGACAACTCCTTCAGGTAAGCATCAATGAAGTCCAGGGTTTCTTCTGGGTTTAGGTTTTCCTTATGTTGTTTGATCACATGTTCTACAAAAGTCACTAGCTTCTTCCATTTTCTAAACAACTTCTGGTGAGAACCTGGCAGGAATTTCATTATCCAAGGAAATATGTTGAAAGCTAAATAATATGAAAGGGACAGGGGGAAGAGAGATGAGTGTCATTTCCTGTTATGTTGTCTTGTCTTTTCATCTTCCTCATCCTAAATCAGGTCAGGATCTTGATCTTATTTTGTGTCATGGAATTTACCTTAATTCTGCATCTAACAACACCTGAAATACACCCTCTGTATAGTCACAGTTTAGTTTTGTTTTTTTTCTCCAATATTGTTGTTCTCCTAACACCTAGGTTGGCTACCAACCATCTCTGTCTCCTACACCAGCCCTTTGGACATCTTGATGTCTATAAATAATTATTTCAAGATTATTTCAAGATGTGAGAGCATCTAGGTGGCATAATTAATAGACAATTGGCGCTGGCGTCAGGAAGACCTGAGTTCAAATGCGACCTCAGACACTTGACAAGCTTACTAGCTGTGTGACCTTGGGCAAGTCATTTAATCCCAATTGCCTTGCCTTCAAGCCTCCAAAAAAAGGATATCACCAATATAATCTAGACAATGTCATTCAAAGAAGGAGGGGAGAGAGTCCTTACAGGTAAATTGAGAGCACTTTGGCCCATATTTCCTTGTTAGCCCCAGAGCATTCCCTTCTCCTAAATTTCTGTTTTGCTCTTCTTAATGAAATGAGGACTAATGCTATTTCCCCTATCCCCCAATTTTCTTCAATAGCCAGATTTCTGGTGAATTAAGTGAAATTGTGGGTCAGTGGTTCCCCCTCCCTCCTTTTTTTTTGGAATAGGGAAGACAGAGCAATTGTGGTTAAGTGACTTGCCCAAGCTCACATGGTTACTAAGTGTTAAGTATCTGAGACTGGATTTGAAGTCAAGTCCTCTTGACTCCAGTGCTGGTGCTCTATTCACTCTGCCACCTAGTCACCCCAGCCAGTGGTTCTTTTGCTGAAGCTCACTCACTGACCAACTAGGAGGAAGAGTACATGGAGTGCTGGAGTGAGAATTAGGAAGGTCTGAGTTAGAAATCTGCCTCAGATACTTATTAGCTGTGAGGCAAGTCATTCATCCTAGCCTCAGTTTCCTAATCTTTAAAATGTAGATAATAATGACTTAAAGCAGTGGTTCTCAATCTTCCTAATGCTGTGACCCTTTAATACTCATACGTGGGCATACCTGCATGTGGGAGGAACTGCATGGAGATAGATAGAGGAGAGGTATCTCAGTTCCTAAGATCATTGTAAATATGTGTTTTCTTATGGCCTTAGAAGACCCCTGTGACCCCTGTGAAAGGGTTGTTCAACCCCCAAATCGGTTGGGACCCACAGGTTGAGAATCGCTGGCTTAAAGAGTCATTGTGAGGGCTCTAAAGGAATCAGTCAATCAAGAAGCATCCATTAAACACTTACTATATGCCAGACAACGTGCTAAGCAATAGCCATTCAAAGGAAGTGGAAAAAATGCCAGTCCCTGTCTTCAAGTAGCTCATCTTGTAATAGGAGAGACACCATGGAAATAATTAGGCATATATGAGATACATACAGAGTGGTTGAAAGATAATCTCAGAGGGGAAGTCACTGGCATCAGGAGGGACTGGGAAAATAATCTTACAGTAGAAGGTGAAAATTTGAGCTGTTTCTTGAAGGAAGCCAAGAAAGGAAGGTGAGGAGTTAGAACATTCCAGACATGAGAGGCAGCTGTTGCAAAGGCACTGAGGTGAGGTTAATGTAAAACTGTTTA
The DNA here is from genome assembly GCA_028646575.1 of Pseudocheirus occidentalis. NCBI lineage: Eukaryota > Metazoa > Chordata > Mammalia > Diprotodontia > Pseudocheiridae > Pseudocheirus > Pseudocheirus occidentalis. The sequence goes on along the minus strand of JAQQSW010016327.1, from coordinate 7,683 downwards.
CAAAGCATAAAAGGAAGCATTCAAATTATCTGCATCTGATTGTGTCTCTCCTCTATATCTGTGTCATTCTGTTTCTCTAGTTATCTATCTATGCCTCTTGTCTCTGTCTTTGAAACTCCTTCCCTCCCTCTCTCTCCATTCTGTCTTCACTCCTTCTCCCCCATCTCCCTCCATTCTCCTCCCTCTCTCTCTCTCCTTTCTCTCTGTCTCCGTCTCTCTCCCTCTCTGATCTCCTCTCTTCTGCAGAGCTGAGGACAAAATTATTCATTTCCCTCAAATATTGCACAAGATTCATCTTCTCCATGAATGGAGTGCACTGAGTGAAGACTCCCCAGGAATAAGTAGGAGAAGAGAGGTCAAAAGAGTCTGGTGCTCCCCAGAGGAAGGGCAAAACTTTAGACCACCCTACTCCCTTCTTCCCTTTTTGGTATGTTATTTTAATTCCTTTTAAGACTTTCTTATCTCACTGACGATTTGCCTGTAGTTGTGCACCAATTTTTTATACATACATCCCTCTATATCTTTATCTATGTCTATGTCTATATCTAAGTCTATGTCTATGCCTATGCCTATGAATATGCCTGTGTCTGTGTCTGTGTCTACATATGTCTGTCTATGTCTATGTCTATGTCTATGTCTATGTCTATGTCTATGTCTGTGTCTATGTCTATGTCTATGTCTACATATTTTTCCTTTTATAATGAGAGCCCAATCCCTCATACAAACTAGGGTGAGGGACAGTTTAACTTGGAAGGATCTACCTCAGCCAATGGGAGTGGGTATGGCAGCTCCTATATCAGAAACATGCACACTATCTCTCATACAAACTAGGGTGAGGGAGAGTCTAACTTGGAAAGATCTACTTCAGCCAATGGGACAAAGGATAGTGACAATAAGGCAAGCTCTGAGACTCCTTTGTGTGAATTTGTACAGTAAACAGGAATCCACCTCTCAACTAATGGGAGCCCAGGACAGTCCAAAGTCCCACCCACTGTCCTTTGTCTCTTTCCTGAGCTGAGTTGTAGGCCCCCTCCTCAACCAATGAGAGCCAGAGAAAGCAAAGAAATATACTTCCATGAAATTATGGTTTAAAAGCCTGTTCCACCATGAGTTGGACCCCTTCTTCTACTAACCTGCCTTGGAGAAGGCTGCCCCATTCCCAGGAAATGAAATAAATATATTCCTGTTCACTACAAGTATGCCTCTGCTTATTACTTCTGCGTAAGTGGTTCGATTTTTGACCCATACATCCATGAAGCCTTTCCTTTTCTGGTTTTCCTGGCTTCTAATGCTGCTCCTACCCAATTTTTCCCCATTATGTTTATTTATTTGAATATAATTTCATTTGAGGGCATGAGGTTTCCTCCTATAGCTTGTAAACCACCTGAGGACAGGGGCTGTTTTGTTTTTGTCATTGTATATATTGTATATATTAGAGTATATGGCACACAATAGGTGCTTAATAAATGTTTGTAAATTAATACTCTTGGTAAACATCTTGGAAAATGGAAATCTATGGAAAACCTCCTCTCCCCCCCATTATTTGGAAATCACAGTGTTCTAGAAAAGCATTGGGTCCCCAAAGCATATTCTTACATGTTACTTTTTATAAAAATATTTTTCTCTTCCCTTTTCAGTCTCTTTTACACAGGCTGACACAGCTGCTGCCAGCCTCTCATACTTATGCCTATTTCCTTTCCCATGGAGGGAGTATATGGCCCAATTGAGACTGAGTCAGCTGCACCCAGGAGGGGATGGTCTATTACCTGACACTCCCAGCTGGTTGTGAGGACCAAGGTATCATCCAAAGTCTTCAACAGCTCCCGAAACTGAGAATCATGGTAATCAAAACGATATCCAAAAGTTATGGAGCAGATGATATTGGAAACAGCATTGTTGATCTGAAAGTGGGGGTCAAAGGGCTGTCCTGTTGAGTGGGAGAGAAAGGACAGGCTACTCTTCATTTCACTCAGGTTCTTTAAAGGAACAGAGCAGGCTTTCTACCTTTTTCTCTTAAACATGTTTTTCCTCACACACACACACCCCATACCCACCAACACAATCTGTATTTTTATTGTTGTCCGTAATCTTTTTCTTAAATAGATGTGAGAAGAAAAAAAGAAAAGAACCTGCCACCTTTTTAATGTTTCAGTCAAGACTTATGATTTGGCATTTTTTAGCATAGCTTATTTATGTGAATTTGGACAAGTTACTTTGTCCGTATTTGTCTCCATTTATTCAGCAGTAAAATGAGAGGGATGGACTAGATGACCTTTGAGGGCCCTTCTAGTCTCTATCTATGACTTTATAGCTGATATATCACTTGGCAAGTATGTTCCCATCTTTGTAATGGGCATTCTAGATAATGAACCATGCAAGGTTCCTTTTTCTGCTTGTTCTCTCATATCTATCTGGAGAACAATCTTGGGTCTTTGAAAACATTCTCTGGAGGGAATTCTGGGAAGATGGGGAAGCAGGTCAGAAAACTTTTGACTCTCCACATTTCTTCCACAGAAAAGAAAGAACAGAGTAGTGGAAATAAACACAAGGTAAAGCAATTGTCCTCCTATGACAGTTTGAAAGGACCCAGGGAAAGACCCAACCTACAGGGGAAGAGATTGGGCCTGAGTGAAGTGCAAACACCTCCAGGATGACTCTGCAGAATCAGCAAACAATGACCCCAGGGGGCAGATGCATTGAAGGGCAACCTCAGACTTAGAAACTTTCATTTGTGTGTGTTTGTGTGGGGGCGAAGGGGGTGTGCTTGCTGAGTAGAAGATTGAAGAACCTTCCATTGTTGAGGTGAAGTGGTCAGGAACTAGTTATGTAAAAATCTCAGGGACTCAAGACAGAAGTCAAGAGATCAGCCAGGAAATAGTTAAGTGGTACTTTTTGAAATTAGAAATCCAAGTAAGAAGCATTATGAACTCGAGCTAGAAGTCACTGAGCCGGCCTTCACAAGTCTGAGCATGAGCTTGGATAATTTGTCTTTGCTACATGCTCCATCTTCATGCCCCCTGCCCATTCCCCCATTAATCAATACTGAAGGAATCACACTCCCATGGTTACAGAAACAAACAAATCACTTGTATCTGGATACCAATTAGTTTTGGTTACAGATTATACTTGGATACTAATTTAGTTTTAGTCTGTGTTACTCCTCTGCTCTCTATTTTTTCCTTATTGGGTTATGAGACAGCCCAGCTGCTAATCAAACTTCTATTAAAGCTCCTTAAACTTTTAATTGGACTCTGTGGTTACTTCGTTAAAACTTGCTAGTTCAGAGGGACACCAGATATAATTGTGTTGACCAGGTGCATTGTGGGCTGTGGCTGTGGGAAGTAGAAGGAAGAAGAAGAACAGACCTGGAGAGAGCAGTAGTAAGAGACAGACCCTGTTGGCTATGGCCACTTGCGGGAGAGCAGAGTCCATGGCTTCAATTCTGGGTCAGAGAGCACAGCTATAGTTTACAGCCACCAGGGAACAAGATAATTTGTGAGACAGTGTGGTTGTGGGCTACATTCCTGGCTTAGAAGGAAAGGAGACATCCCAAGGTGGATTCCTGAGACAGAACTCAGAATATAACAGTAAGAAAGACCTGAGACTTGGGACATCATTCCCCATACCTTAGAGCTAAAACTTGATTATACTAATAGGTGGTAAAAAGAAAATAAAGTAATAAAGAGAGAAATAAGTGAGATATGTAAGTGAAGGAGAAAGAACCCAGCCAAAGACAGCAAATGAGGGGCTAGAGAAGATCTTACTTTAGATGCAGAGGAAGACAATAGAGTTTTAAAAAAGCCGTTCCTTTTTTTCAATGAGAAATATCAAATGGTCCCCACTACAAAAAGAGTTCTTGGAAGAGTTCAAAGAATAATTCTAAAAATCAAATAAGACAGATTGAGAAACATTTAGAAAAAGAATAAGAGCAAACCAAGAAAATAATTGAAAGCCAATCAAATTAAATTAGAGAACAAAAATCTTAAGGAATAAAATAATTCCTTGAAATAGGAATTGGGAAAGGGGAAGCTAATGGCAAAAGACACCAAGATATTACAAAACAAAATTTAAAAAAAGAAAAAAAGAAACATCTCATCAGAAATAAACATCTTATATGAAGAACAGGTGAAGGACAAATTATAAGAATAGTTGTATCATCTGAAAAATGTGATTAAAAATAATGGATACAATATCATAAGAAATTGTTCTAGAACAAGAAGGCAAAGAAGAAATAGAAAAAATCTATGGATCAACCCTGAAAGAAATTCCAGCCTGAAAACTTAACAAGAACATTCTAGCCATGTGAGAAAGCTCCCAGTTTAAGGAGAAAATCTGAGACAATATATTTTTAAATATCATGGAGCTACAGTAAGGATTACACAACACCAAATAGCTACTATGTTGAAGGACCATAGGTATTGAAATATTATATTCCATAGAGAAAAAGACCTGGGCTTCTGACCAAGGGCCACTTACCCAGCAAAATTAAGTATTGTCCCAGATAAAAAAAGAAATGGACATTTAAGAACTGAAATACTTTCAGGTTTGTGACCACACCCCAGAAGTTAAAGGAAAAATTGACATACAACATCTGGGAGAAATATAAAATAAACGTTAAGACAAAGAATAAGGGATTCTATGAGGTCATTTTTCTTCTATGTGAAAATACGTGAAATTATCAGTTTTTTAAATCAATGTGTCATTTATATTAGCATAGATTGAAAAAAAGCCTTGGTATGATCTGAGTATGATGGGGTGATTCTGAAAATGAAATTGTGTAGGGAGAAATAAAAAGGAGTATTTGAGGCATAAAATGAGGCATAAAAGTAAAAATAAACTGAACACAGAAGCAGCTAGTAGGGTGGAGAATAGATAGTGCTGGAAACTTACATCAGGAATGCGTTAAAGAGAGAAATTATATTTATCAATCTATCTGTCATGTATTATGTATGTGCATATGAACAGTGTGTGTGTCTAAGGGTATAAAACTCTTCCAAATTCAAAAAGAAATAAGAGGACAAATGGATTAGAAGGGGTGAGAGGAAAAAGGAGGGGCTTTCAGAGGGGTGGGTAGGTTAAGGAATGGGAGTCCAAGGGAATAGGTAGTAGGAAGAAGCAGAGAATTGAGGAGAGAGATTGGGTAAGCAGGGTGAGAAGGATAATGAGGGGAAAACAGGAAGGAAAAATACACACATGTAATTATAGCTTAGAATCGTAATGCAACAAATTTGCCCATAAAACAGAAATACATAACATATTAAAATTCGAGTTCAATAATATTTTGCTTTCAGGGCACACTGTAAAAATGAGCAGTATGCACAGTGATAAGACAGGGCAGGAGGAGAATTAGTTATTTTTAAAAGGCAGGGATAGTAATCATGATCTTAGACAAAGTGAAAGTATATTTAATCAAAAGGGAAAAATAGAGAAACTACACTGTATCAGCAATATTACTCAATGTGATTTTAGACCATTTAAAAGCGGAGACAATATACAATACTTGAACTTATGCTCACCAAACCAGACACAGGAATTATATGAACATAAATATAAATCACTTTTTATACAAATAAATTCAGATTTAAATAACTGAAGTATGATTTATTATTCATGGCTAGGTAGAGCCAATAGAATTCTTAAAATGACAGTTTTACCTAATCTATTTATTCAATGACATCCCAATTAAATTACTAAAAATATTTTATTGTTTGAAAAAAAATTATAGCAAAGTTCATTTGGAAGAGCAAAAGGTCAGGAGCTTCAAAGAAACCATAAAATAAAAGATGTAAAGAAATTGATTCAGAAGTATCAGACATTAAACCATATTAAAAGGGAGATCATTGTTGAAGTGTAACAATGATAATTTTGATTATTTTATATTAAAATTTTCTTTTATATATAAAACTTCTGTAACAAAGAATAAAAGGAATGCAGAAATTGTGGGAAAAACTCATAGTTAAGCATTCAAATAGAATGTGGCTGGGATGGCATATTGCAGGTGATATATGAACTGATGAGCTGGTTGATTTGGAAAAACAAGGAAAGACTTGGATCTATGAAGGTAGATGCCATCCACTTGGAGAGAAATAGGTGATAGATGGAAATAAGCATAGCATGGTCTACATATATGTGCATGTACATATTTATGTACATGTGCATATGTGTGTACATATATGTGTATATATATGTGTGTGCGTGTAAATCTATACATGTTCACAATTAATTGTAGCCATCTTTCGGATGGGGTGGGAGGGAGTGGGAATAAAGTCAAAAGGGCAGAGAAAAGAATAAAAGCCAACCAATAAGGAAGCAATGAAATTCTGCACAGCTCTGAAAACAATATATAGGACTGATTATGTAAGTTTTCTTGAAATGGAAATTTATTGTTCTATATTGAATCTTCAATAGTCTGCTGTGTAAAGTCAGTTTTTTTCTCATTTTGTGTAGAAGTTTAAAATAAAATAAAAGTTTTCTTGAAACTGCTCCTTGTCAGGGCTGAGAGTGGGGGAGACATTTTTACTGTGTCTGGTCTAGGGATGATCTCTCTTCACCTACTCCTCCCACCCATAGTTACATATTCTTTTAAATGATCATTTGTTCAAAAGGAAAATAATAAGCCATTGAAAATATCTCTGCTGACAGAGGCTCAAGATGGTGGCATAGAAGCAGGAAAGCATCACAGCTCCCACACAACCTATGGGACTCTAAACAGATTTTCAAGCTCCAAAACTCTCCAAAATACAGAAGACACATCTGTTGCTGCAGGCAGCTCAGCAGGTGGGGCTCTTTGCTACGGTGTCTGGGAGCCATGGAAGGCCCACCTGAAACCCCATCCCAGCCAGGCCCCAGGGCACCAGGCGGAACCGAGTCTATAGGAGAGCAGATAGGCTTCACTGGAGGTACAGTTACCACATTTATCAGGCCAGAAGAAAAAAAGGCTAAGAGAAAGGTCAGTGGATTTTGCCAAATTTGGGAGAGAAGAGCAGTCCGGCCACATTGCTCCTAGGGCAAGGAAGCAGTGGGAGGCGGCTGTGGCAGCAGGAATGGTTGAGGGCAGCAGTGGCCTCCACTGGGCTGCTTCAGAGCACCTGGCCTGCAGATAGCAGGGGGGCTGAGGCAATTGATCAGGGCCAAGGGTTCTTCTGTTGAGCGGCCTGGATCTGGAGCATGGTCTTGAGTAGTGGCCCTGGGGGCACTTTCAGTGAACCAAAGCTGGGGGGGGCTACAGCACCCCACTAATAGCTCCGGCAGCTGTGAAGGCCCCAGCAATTTGGGACAGAGCTTTCCCCCTCCAGGAAGCAGAGTTCCACAGAGCTAAAAAAACCAAGCAATTAATAGACTGGACAACATGAGGCAAAGGAAGCAAAGAAAAAAGAGCAATAAAATTCTAGAATCCTTTTTTGTGGACAAAAAGGATCAAAGCACGGAGCAGGAGGAAGACAACACAGTCAGAACTCCCTCACCAAATGCTTCCAAGACACTGGAAGAATGCCTGCTAGCTATGGATAGATTTAGAAAGGACTTTGAAAACCAAATAAGAGAAGTGGAGGAAAAATTGGAAAGAGAAATGAGAATGATGCGAGAAAGCCATGAAAAGAGAGTCAAGAATGTGACTGAAGAAAACAATACCTTAAAGAGCAAATTAACTCAGATGGCAAAGGAGGCCAAGAAAGGTTTAGGAGA
>JAQQSW010016326.1:0-11699 GCA_028646575.1 Pseudocheirus occidentalis | reverse complement strand
GGTGGTGGTAATGAGGTCAGGGTTCCATAAAATTTTGAGGTTTAAGGCTTAGGGGTGCCTAAAACCCCAAAATACCAGCACGCTGGGTCCTGCCAAATGAATTTGACAAGTCTTCTCTTAGGCAAAGAAATGCAAAATTTATTCAAGGTTCATCTTATTTTTTTAATAGACTCTTAAGGAGCCTCAGTATCTGTGATGCTTGCATTGGACAAGAGGCACAGAATAATCTGACACAGAGTGAGTCTGTGCTAGGTCATACTATGGTGTTCTCTCAGGGGCAAGATGGGTATGAGATACAGAAACGTGGGAGGACTTAGTTTGGGGAGCCTCTTCAGGAGTGAAATGAGATCAGGCTCCCGTAACGAGAGATTAAAGGTGAGAAGTAGTTGGAGATGAAGAGAAGGCTACCTGGAGATGAGAAAGTGGAGGGCTAGGCCAGTTTAATGGTGTATAAATATTTTGGGAGTGTGTGGGGTACGAGCACCCCAAAAATCCCCTACCCAGAAAAATGAAAAGTCAGAAATATCTTGAGGAAGGAAAAGGAAGTTTTTAAAATTCTCTTCCCTCTTGGGAAGAGGGTGGTCCTCTCCATGGCAGATCAGGGAAAGAAGGCACTTTACAGAAGAAGGAACAAGAATTTATACCCTAATAAAGTCAAGCAACTTCCCCCCTGCTGTCCTTTCTCTCATTAGCTGGGTGGTCCGTTTACAAATAGAGCAGGAATTCTCCAATGATAAGGAATAAAGAAGCCCCACCACTATCTCTCAGTGGCTAGGAGGCAGGCTTGCAAAGAACAAGGAAATAGGAGATAACCAGTTCAAATGTACTTATCTTTATTTGGCAAAGTGAAGAAGGGAGGGACTAAGCTGATTGACAGCAAGGGAAAGGGGGAAAGGTCCTGAAGTAAGGGAGGGGAAAAAGGTTGCAAGCAAAGGGGGAGGTTGAAAACGCCTAAAGGGCCTAATGCTAGTAAGGGTGTAGCAAACAAGGGTGGAGGTCAAAAGATTCCTGAAGAGGCCTAATGCTGATGTGGCAGTAGTAAAGAAGGGAGAGCTGAAACTCTGGCTTGCTCCCACTAGAAAACTTATGGGCTGAGAAGTCTGAACCTTTCCCATTCAGGAGGACCAAGAGTGGGAAGTAGCTGGACAAAGTGGGGCTAGCCTAAGAACAGAGATTCGGACTGAGCCACAGTGGAAGGCATATGGCCTCAGGCAAATGCCATATCAAATGGGAAGATTCAATTAGAGTTCAAGGGAGTTCCCAGAACCTGTACCTCATCAGCAATGGAGATATGATCAAATATAATGACACCCTAATGGTTAGTTTTGTTATAAAAGAATGAATTCATTAATTAATGAAAGAGAATTCCAGGTTAGAAATCACCAGAATAAGTATCTGCTTCAGCTGAATAACAAAAGTTGGTGGCTAGCATACCAGCCACTGTAAAAGGTTATGTCGAGTAGATTCAATTGGGAGAAAAAGGAGTAATCCCAGATGCCCCATGAATCTTGCTTGCTACTGCCCTTCAGAATTTATTCCCTGCAGTTGTCTTTCCTAAAGCTCTACCAGCATTCTGTTAAAATTCTGTGAATCCCCTGGCTTCGACCTTGGCAGTGTCCACATATTCTTTAGGACCAAGGACTACTCCACCCCCACCATTCTTCAGTAAGTCTGATAGTTCTAAACAGGCTTTAATCTCATCAGTAACCCCCTAACTCTTTCTTTAAGGAGATAAGGAAGAGTCCGCTAGGCAGGACAAAAGATAGGCTTCTCTTAGTTTTTGTGCACCATGGGTGTTTGTTAAAAAGCTTTTTTCTGGAGATTGGTGTTGAAGAGGAGCCCAAAGAGGAGTAGGGTTGCCTGAGACCCCAAAATACCAACATGCCGGGTCCTGCTGAAAGAATTCCACTCAAGTCTTCTCAGCCAAGGAGAAAGTTTATTGAAAGTTCAAGTTCGCCACGTGGGGTGCTAGGCCATTTAAAGGTGCTCTCACAGAGCAAGTCTCTGCTACGCTATCCCATGGCGCTCTCACTGAGCAAGTCTGTGCTAAGCTATCTCATGGCGCTCTCACAGAGCAAAGTCTATACCAAACTATTCCATGGCACTCTCACTGAGCACGTCTATGCCAAACTATTCCATGGCGCTCTCACTGAGCAAGTCTGTACTAAGCTATTCTATGGCGCTCTCACAGAGCAAAGTCCATACTAAGCTATCACATGGCGCTCTCACCCCACATGGAGGGAAGATGGGGTTCTATATACAAAAAGGTTGTGGGAGGAATCTAGGGGTGGTCTAGAGGAGGAGATTGGGGAGGGTCTTCAGGAGGCGTCAGATGAGGTCAGACTCCAGTAATGAGTGGTTCAGGGTGGGAAGTTGCTGGAGGCTACCTGGAGACCATAGACAATGGTGGGCCAGGCCAATTCAAGGGTGGGAAACTATTGGAACAAAGGGGGTCTAAAGACTTGGGCAGAGCCACAACTCAAGGCTCATGACCTCAGGCAAATGTCTTCCCTGGGAAGGTTTACTTTCCCAGAACCTGTACCTCAAAGAATCAAGGAGAGCTCAAAAAGGGGGGTAGGGGTCCCAGAGCCTAAACCTCATCAGTGTGATTGACTCAGGTATAGAATGAGACATCCATTTTTGGATGTGGCCAACCTGGGAATTTGTTGCATAGCTATGCATATTTGTTAAAAAAAAAAAAAAACTAATGCAGCAGGTGAGAAGGAAAGAAAATGCTTATCAACTGAAAAAAAAATCTGAAATGAACAGTGACATAGATCCTATTTGTCTCGGGCGCTGTGTGAGTGGAGGAGACTATAGCTTCTCTCTTGTACCAAACCTTCCTCTTTTTTGTTTGTGTTTTGTGCAACTTCTGGTTCCGCTTCTTTCTAATCAGCCTCCTTGACCTTATGGCTAAGGGATCCTCACAGTCTTTCTTCAGAATTCTTGTCTCAGTTCCTTGGCAGCTTCCTCTGGCTCACTGGCTGATCTTATTCCTGATGTCTTTCCTCTTTCCTGCTGAGGAAAAGCTGGGGCTATGGCTTAAAAGTGTACGCTGAATCCACAGGCTATGCCTCACAGGTGTTCCTAATAAATGATTTGACCATTCCTTCTTAACACTGGCTATTTTGCTGTCTACCTATACATTACCTTAATTCTGTAGTTTAAATGGGTGTCATGTGACACCAGGAAAACTGCTGTGATTAATTATAATACTTTCCACTAGCTAATGTGACTCCTTTCTCAAAGTAAGGCCATTTCCAAGGGAAATGACATGATTAGGTGCCTTTGCCTCTCTTCTCTTTCAGGGAGACAGGGAGTAGTACAGTAATTGCAGCCACCCTTCCAGGTGCTAATGGATTTTAAATTGTTTACAGTTTCATTAAGGATCCCAGCTAGCCAGAAGCTACTTAACCCTAAGAACATCAGCACAGTAGCTAAGAGCAAAAAAATTTAAAATAATGGGACACAGAATATGGGACAGAGAACAATATGGGGAGAATAGTAAAAATAATACTTCAATTCATATGAAGTATTTTCTCTTATATATTTTATATATATTATATAAATATATATTATATGTTCACATAATTTTCACTTATAGCATGACTGTATACTGGTTTTAATGTGGTTTGGGGTTCCTGGGAACCCCAAAATGTCAGGGTACAGGGGGACATCCACCTGGAATGAATTCACACACTCAAACAGTCAAAGTGGCAAGGTTTATCATAATGCCAATCAGAGTGGGCAGGGTTCCTAGGGAATCTGCAACTTAATAAGTGTGAGACTGGTACATACAAAATGTACATACATACTGGTATATACAAAAAGGACAGTGAAAGGATCTGGATGGAATTAAGGAAATGTAAGAAGTCTGGGATGGGCCTGGTGCAATGGTGAAAGGAATATTTAGTGTGGGGTGGGCCTAGAGGACTAGGAAAGCACTGCCAACTAAGCTAATTAGGTGGTCTAGGTGGGCTGGAGTAGGCCTGATGCCTTGGGTGGAGGCCCTAGTGATCTGGGCTAATGAAATATATGTTCCAGGTCCTATCACCCACCCATCAGTATTTCCTTACAACTGTTTGGCATCTCTCCAACAGAGTGTAATCCCCTTGAAGACATAAATTGTGCTTTTGGTTTGTTTGTTCTGGTTTCTCCTAGTCTCATGCTTTACACATTGATGTCTCTTGTTGAAAAATATTGAATTTGTAAAATTTTAGTATTTTGTTATCCGTATTTCAGGAAACTTTTTGTTCCATCTTTATCACTAGTGGTGCTGAGAAATGTGGTTATACTACATGCTGTATAATTGGAGAAGATGGACCCATTGTGAAATATAGGTTCCCATTTTCTTTTCCAAAGTGGCAGAATGTTATACATGTTATAGCAGCAAAGAATATTAAAGTTGAAACTAGCCAGGGAAGGGAAGTGACTTGCCTAAGTGTTATAGAAGTTAGTGGCCTAACCAGAACTAGAAACAAAATTGTCTAATGCCCATTGCCTGTTCCAGCTTTAATCTCTATTCTTCTCATTTCATTTGGTAGAAAAAACAAATTTGCATAGCATCAATGATTTCCTTTACTATCTATCAAGGACCAAAAAGAGAGACATATGTGACATGTCAAGAGGCTCAGTCGAAACAGACTTCTTGCTTGTGGGCTTAATAAGAATTATCAGAGCAGTAATGAGACAAAGGTATATTGTAGGGAGAAGAGCACGTAGCTGAAGTTACTTCAAACCTACCTCTGGTGATGACCCTGGGCAAGTGGTGTGATCTTCCCCTGGTCTCCATCTCATATGTAAAATGAGGTGATCACACCAAGTATCCTCTCAAGTCCTTGTCCAGTTCCGTATGTGTTATCCTGTATGGCCTTGGGCAAGTTACTAGACCTTAGTTTTTTATTTACAAAATGAGGATTTATCTATAAAATGATCTTTTAAAACCCTTCCAGATATGGATCTATGCTTTGTCAATTAAGCACAAAAAGCACTAAAATAATGATACCATGTTAAGAAACAGGTGAAAAAAAAATGAAAGGAATTCTCACTTCTCCCAGAATCTATAACTGGGTGGGACCTTGGATTTTACCTCAATGCCCCGACTTAACAAATGAGGAAACCAAGACCCAGAGAGGTAAGATGACTTGTTTAAGTCAGATAGGCTAAAAGTTGCAGAACCAGAATTTGAACATACAGGTCCTCCAAAGAGTCTGGAATCCTTCCACTAGACTACATTTTTTTGGGTGGCTTATTGACTAGAGGACCAAGCCCAGAATCAGGAAGACCTGAGTGCAAATCTGCCCTTGGAGTCTTAGTAGTTCTGTGTTTCTGGCAAATCAGTTAAGCTCTACTTACTTTAGTTTCCTCATCTGTAAAAGAGGCTAATAACCTGCCTCTCTGACTTGTGAGAATCAAATGAAGTATTTTAAAGTACTTAACAGTATCTAGCACATAGTAAGCAAGCTACGCAGATATAGGTACTTACATCTATATCTGTATATCTTACTTATATGTTCCATAGATTACATACATGCCTTTATCATATTATATATAGCTATTGCTATACTATATTATGATTATATTATATTACTATACATATATAGCTATTGCTAGTAATAGTATTACTACTACCACATTACTATTGCTACTACTATTGTTTCTTGGGAAAGATGAAAAACGAAGAAAGTGCTTCTCTTTACTTATTCTATAATCCACTCAAAATTTGCTACTGCAAATGTTTTTTTAGCTGGTGGTAGGACTTCAATGTTGTTTAGTCATGTCCAACTCTTTGTGACCCCACATGGGGTTTTCTCCAGTATGATACTGGAGAGGTTTGCCACTCCTTTTTCCAGTGGCAAACAGAGGTTGACTGACTTGCCCTGGGGTTACACAGCTAGTGAGTGTCTGAGGTCATATTTGAACTTGGTTCTTCCTGATTCCAGGTGTAGTGCTTTATCCACTGAGCCACCCACCTACCTGCTTAGGCATTCGATGAGAAACATTTTATTGAAAACAAATATACTTTAATATAACAGTATTATACAGCACAAGAAGAGTATGTTATTCACTTATAAGTTAAGTTTAATAAGTTAGTTTAAACTTTAAGCTGGACTCTGTCTTTGGTTCTTTCTTTTTCCTTTTATGGTTCAGCCAGTCACTAGCCGAGTCCTATAGTTTCTATTTCTGCAATAAATGTCTTGTATAGGTTCTTCTTTTCCACTCTGTCTATTATTCCCCCACCTAGTTCAGGCCCTCATCTCTTTTTCTTTAGATGTGTGCATTAGCATTCTTTGTAAAAAAAAAAATTGTTATTCTGGCTTTTACAAGCATCAACAAATATGAAAATTTTTACATATACAAAGGGCAAAAAAAGAAGGTTGTTTTTGAAATCCTGAGTCCCTGTTATATACGGCTTTTTTTTTGGAAAGCATATTTTGAATATAAATATATATAATGAATTCTTCTTTGTCCAAAAGCTGTCTTCCTTGTCTGTGTCTCCCTCTGATCTTTATTCAGTTTTCTTTGAGCCTTTAAAAAATGCTTCACTGATGATTTTCCTCTTATTTTCTTTTGGGAAACATCCATATCATTACCCCCCCCCCCCCGATTATCCTGTCACCCCTCAAAATTAAAAGATAAATCATCCCTTTTTAAAAATTAGCATAGTCAAGTGAAGTAAATCCATACATTGGCCATGTCTGCAAATTTATCTGTCATTCTGTTCCCCATTCTCACTATTATCTTAAAAAGTAGGAAGCATACTTTATCCTTCTTTCTCTGAACTGGTCCATGGAAGGTGCAATGATCAGAATTCTTAAGTCTTTATTTTCTTTTATTCTGAACTTAAACACCAAATAAAACGAGCATTTTCATATACAAAGTTCAACAGAGAAAGAGAACTTTACATACACAAGCCCTTATTTTTAGCTTGTTTTTCCTTTATGAATAGAATAAATTCAACAAATAGCTTTTAAAGTCATCCTGGTTTTTTCTAACTTTCTTCGTGTGTGTGTGTGTGTGTGTATGTGTAATGCTCATTGTCTTCCTTTCTTTCTTTGCTTTTTTATTTCACAATCTTTTCACAATATCCTGACTGTCATGTAAGATCTTCCACAATCTAGCTTTAAACCACCTGTTGATTCTTGCTTCTCTTCACTTATTCTATAATCCACGCAAAATGAACTATTCCCTATCTTCTGCTTTCACTCTGCCCTCTCTTATTTCTATAGCTTTTGTCATTTTTTGAATGATTTCCACCTATAGAAGTCTCTTCCTTCAAACCGAAACTGTGATGGTCCCTCTTCCATAATGCTTTTCCTTTTTCTTTCTTTCCTTTTATCCTTTCATCACAGAGAAAAGTCATCTATCTCTCCCCAAGTTTTGTCTTGACCTCTCCTTTGTACTTATTTTCCCCTCCTTGTTGTCGTTGTTGGGTCGCTGTCCAATAAATTCGGGTGAAATTGATAGTTATCTAATCTGGAATCTTGCCTATGCCATCATCAAAGTAAACTTAAGTTTGAGGGGAGCAAGAGCAGAGCTGTGCAGGAACAGTTACTTCTTCACTATCCTGCCTCCAAGAGGGGCATTCAGGTAAAAGTATATCCAGCAGATCTCAAATACTGGTAGTTCAGGGGTAGAATTCTTTTTGGTATTATGAGAAATATTCTATTAAGTGCTGGCTACAAGACAATAATGGACAGCTAGCAAACTTGTTCATCAAAATAAGTCATAAACACAAATTAGGGAAATTATATAATTAGAGTAAATGTAAGAATAAATGTACTACTCCCAAACTAGGAGTGAGATAAGGCTTCAGCTCAATCAAGAGGAAAGACAATGGTTGAGGGAAGAGAGAGGGAGGGAGGGAAACTATCTCTTAGTAGTCTTTGTTACTGGTTACAAGCACTGGGAATGAAGGGACATTTGGCGCTGGGAGGGAGCTGCTTCCCAATGTGTCTGTGGCTATGGGAAGGTTGTAAGGCCCCATTTAAAAGTTTTTCTTAGCCTCTTACCTGACCCTCATCCCTCTTGAATCCCTCTTCTGGAGTTTCTTCCCAATTATACAGGTACATAACATTATTCTCTCAGAGTTTTCTTAGCCAACAGATAGGCATGCTTCTCTCCACACATGCAGAATTCTTCAAAATTCATCCTGGGCATGAATGGGTTACACAATGAAGTGATTCAAATGTATAAGAACAAAAGCCAATCCCCAATTTTTACATTGTAAAAAATTATGAATGGACAGTTTTTGGAAAAGAAATAAAAGCTATCAAGAACCACAAGGAAAAAAAAGTTCTTCTAATTTACTAGTAATTAGAGAAATTAAAATAAGAATAAGTGTGAGGTTCTACCTCTTACTCATTAGAGGGGTAAAGATAACCAAAAAAGAAATAAAGAAGCCACATAAGGAGTGTTGGAGAGGCTGTTGTTGGTACAGGCTCACTAATGCAGTGTTGGTGGAGCTGTGGATTAGTTCAGGCAGGCATACCTTTGGACCTAGTGATTCTACTACTTGATATATACCATAAAGAGATTTTTAAAAGGGGGGAAAACCCTTATGTGCAAAGATAAAAAATTTCATAGCACATTTTTTTTATTGTATCAAAGAATTGGAAACTAAGGGGGTACCCATCAATTGAGAAATGATTAAGAAATCATGGTATATGAATAATGGAATGTTATTGTGTTGTAAGGAAGATGATAAGAACGGTTTCAGAGAAACCTGGGAAGACTTATATGAATCCACACAGTTAAGTGAGCCAGAACTAGGAGAACAATTTATACAATAACAACAAGATTTTATGGGAACACAACTGAGAAATTTAAGAACTCTGATTAATACGATAACTCAAGATTCCAGAAAGTCAGTGACAAAGTAAACTACCCACCTTCTGTCAGAGAAGTGATAGATTCAAGTTGCAAAATGAGTCGTGTTTTTAAACATGGACAATGTAGGAATTAATTTTGTTTGACTACGTATGTTTGGTATAAGGGTTTTCTTTTTTCTCTTTCAATTTGATGGTGGAAAAGATGTGGGAGTAGAAGGGAGTTGGGAAAAGATTTCACTAAAAGAGAAAGAAGAGGACAAAGAGAAGGAGGAAAATAATTTTACTTGATGTTTGTTAATTTTAGAATAAAAATCAAGATTTATTAAAAAAAAAAAAAAGGCCACTGCATAGTAGCCTTTGGTAGGATATCTGATCTTCATAGTTCCCAGTTGGAAATGAGAGAACTTAGGACCTGAACCTGAAAGAGTTCATGTAGGAAAAAATTACAAGGTCCCAACTGTCACATGCCATCATTTTTGCAATAACAAATACAATAAAACTATTCGTTAATATGTAACTCAGTTATAAAATACATTCTTATCTTGTGCTTGACAAATACTGTCACTGGACAACTAAAGTGTCTGTTGGGACTTTTCATCTTTCTCTTTTGAGTTAGGCACCAGTTTTCCCATGTCCATCTTGACAAGCTAAAATATAGATGGTGAACTCTCCTTGGAGGCCTTAGGCACAAATACTTTAAAAATACATTCTAGGTATTTTGACACCTACTATAGTGCAGAAAAATTTTGGTGCCAAAAAAGTCCTTGAGGATATGTCTTAGTTATATATCACAGAGAAGAAACATGATGGAGTAGAATGAACACCGGTCTTAAAAAAACACTGTAGTTAAAGTACATATGACACTTCCTGACTATACAATTGTGGGCAAGTCACTTAATCTTTGTAAATCAGTTTTCTTTCTTTTTTTTTTTAATTAAATTGATTTGTTTATTTGCTTTTAGTATATAAGATTCAGTTCTACAATCCCTTCAGTTTCAAATTTTCTCCCTTCATCTCCCCCTTTCCCCCCCTCCCCATCTCCCCACCCATGGAGGCATGCAATCAAGTATAGGATCTGCAAATACTTTCGCATTGAACATTAGTCTGGTTGTATAGAAGGGTTGTAACCAATGGAGTGAACAATGGGAAAGAAGAAACAAAACCAAACATGGAAATGCCCTTTGGGCATAGTTTCAGATTGCTCTCCAGAATGGTTGTATCAGTTTATAGCTCTACCAACAATGAATTAGTGTTCCAGCACTTGTCATTTTCATGTTTTGTCATCTTAGCCAATCTGATTGGCGAGATGTGGTACAACCCCAAAAGTGGTATTATTGGGTCAAAGGGTATGTAATTATTTGTACCCTTTTGGGCATAGTTCCAGATTGCTCTCCAGAATGATTGAATCAGTTCACAACTCCACCAACAATGCATTAGTGTTCCAAGTTTTCCACATCCTCTCCAACATTTGTTATTTTCCTGTTTTGTCATCTTTCTTACCTGTAAAATGAGAATCATAGTACTTCCACTTTTTTTTCATTCACAGGGTTGTTCTGAGGAAAGTATTTTGTAAAATGTAAAGCACTATCTAATTCAAGAGATAATTATCATATAAGAAGGAAACAAGATTGAGCTTGTCATGCTGGTTTTCATTTTCTCTTTGTATCCTGCATGACAATTTTGATTTTTTGCATTTAATTGTTATTTACCAAATACTTGTTGAATTTATTGCGATATTGAATGAATAGGAAAGTCCAAATATTATGATGTCCAAGAAAGAAAAAACAAAGAAGTTTGCAAAATATCATCCCTTGAACTTGACTTTTGATTCTTGGAGGAAACAATCTAGGATGATTTTAAAGAGATGTTTAGCAGACTTCTACAAAAGGAAGTGGTAATCACTAAAAACCAAGATTGCTTCATCAAGAACAATCTATGCCAGAATGATCTCATATTCCTCCTTGAAAAATTTGCTATATTGGTACATCAGCATAATGCTATAGATATTGTTGATCTAGATTTTAACTAAATGTTTGAAAAAGTCTCTTTTGCTACTTTTGTTGAAAGTAGAAAGAAGTATAGGTAGACAGTAGTATAGTTAGAGGGCTTTAAAATTACTTAAATGATCATGGTTTCACATCAGTTTGGAAGAAAGTTTGTAGTGCAATGTCTCAGGGGTCAGTTCCTAGTCCTGTGCTGTTTAAGATCTGTACCAGTTACATGCTAAGGGCATGGATGATGTGCTTAACACATTTGCATATGTGTTTAACACATTGTCATCAACACACACTCACAATGGTTTAGGTTCAGGAGCAAAAGGAGATATGTATTCAGTCTAAAAGGTCATGAAAGAAAGTTTCTTTAGCTATTACATTAAAAAAGATACTCAATAAGGATAAAAAACTGATTCAAATATGTGTTCTTTCATCCACTTCTCCCTTTCCTTCTTCCAAATAGAAACTGATCTGGTCAGCAAGGTATGTTGGTAATGATGATTCACCTCCACTTGGGGCAAACATTGAATCTGAGGTACACTGCCTCCTTGTGGGCTAGCCTTTTCTTCCACAGGCAACTAAGAAGGGCCACCAAACAACTCAAGCCTCCTGGAACAATCACAAAACAAAACAAAACAAAAAAACTAGCTTACCCCACATGGCAGATTATTCCTACCACATTCAACTACTCTTATATGAGGTAAAAAAACATTGTGAATTAACACTGGAGATTGTTAATATTAACACTCTCATTCAGCATCCCTATGCCCAAGAGATTCCATGTGCCTGTTGAAGTGAATTTAAGCAAACTCAGCAGCTTGTGACTTGAAGGTCCACCTAGAATAATCCGCCATGGCAGTAAGTCTACTCATAC
>JAQQSW010016325.1:0-11700 GCA_028646575.1 Pseudocheirus occidentalis | reverse complement strand
TAAATAGAAGTATGTATAGAATGATTTTACATAGACACCACATACATATACACATACATATTTGTGGCTAATTGGTAGCCATAGGGAGGAGAAAATAGTAGGGAAGAAAAAATAGAAAAATAAAGTTGCATGATAACATATATATATATATATATATATATACACAGAAAGAAAGAGAGAAATTTAAAAGGAATAGCAAGTTGTATATAATAGATTTGAAGTTTCACATGCAATCATCTTTCTTTTTCTCCTAGTCTACTATGTTATGAAAATGTTTGTTTTATTTCTTAAGTTAAGAATAAAAAAAAACTTGAGTTATTATTTGAATGTTTTAATATACAAGATATATCATGTTCAAGCACTCGGCCTGGGAGGCAGCACTAGAAAAGCACTAGACCTGGTGTCAGAAGATTTTGGTTCAAATACTCTTCTACCATGTTTGATTGTGGGCAAGTCATCAAATCTGAATCCTTCTAGATCTGTGTCCTCCTCTGTAAATCTATTTATGATACTAGGTTTTAAATGTTGTTTTATGCAACCTAGTTTTATGGGAATTGGTAGTCAGAAATAAAAGTCGATTTCTAACATTCTATATGTGTTTTCTCTTTAAACTCATCTTTGAATAGCAAATACTCAATACTTTTTTCATTGAATAAATAAGTATTTTAATAGGAATAGAAAACTTTGATTGTTGCACTAACCAGCTTTGGGAATTTAAGGAATTCATATAAGTTTTCTTTGTCTAGTTTTTGTTGTTGTTGTTTTTGGGTTTTTTTGGCCACTAGCTTGTGCCACTCCCATATCGCAAAAATCAAACGTACTTTCACATGTATTTTTCACACTTGATCCTATGGAATAGGCAGGATAAGTTTCCTCATTCAGAATGTTGCCTAAGGTCTAGCTAAAGAGGAAATAGCAAAACAAAATACTTGTGAAGATCCTCCCTAGAGCCCTTGAAAATTGGTAGACTGAGTGAATTGTGATGAGCTGGAACCCAAGGAAACATTTGAATAGGAAAATCTTATTGAATACTAGAATTATGAGGAATTATATAAGGTAAAACAACTTATTCAAGGTTGCAGCATTGCTAAATGAGGGAGTTAGAACTGAACCCAGGTCAGATGACTATAAATCCAATGTTCTTTTCCCTAAGTAGTGCTGTATAATGTAAGGAATGGGGCTAGAACTGGGCCTGTCATTTCCATTGGTACAGAGCCTCCCTAGATGAGGGAAGTCTCTTGACCAATGCAGGGTGGAATGTTCTCTGCAGTTTGCAGTCTTATATGGTTGATTAAAGCAGTGAGAGTTTAAATGACTTGCCCAGGGTCACACAGACAATTTGTCAGAGGAAGGAAAGACTTGTTCTCACAGTTTCCTTACTTCAAAGCCAGTTCTTTTCCCCATGCTGCCATGCTACTGGTTGACACATTTATTATAACATCCTTATAATTTTTTTAATCAAATGATGAAGGAAAATCTCATCAATATGGACTATCTGAGAAGCTGCAACAACAATTGTATTACAGAATGATTCTTTGTTGCTGCATTCCTCAACAGAATTTTACATAAAAGTATCCCAAAATATTTTTTCTCCTAATTATGCCATAGATGGAAAGTAGGGTTAGAGTATAAAAGAGGTGCAAGACTTTCAAGTTTAAGTATTTCTAATTGAAAGTTGACATATGGAGGAGGCAGGTGGTAGTGTTCTTCAATAACAGACTAGATATTAGTTAATTTAGATGACTAAATTGAAGAGCAATGAGCTCCAAATGGCAGAATCCAGCCATGCCTCCACACTCCCCATTCAATTTTGTTAATGGAATCACTCTCGTAGTTAAAGAGAAGCACCTTTTTTTGTTAACTGTTTCATACAAATGCACTCTGAAATGCTTACACTAACCCAGTTACTATATTTCTAAAGGATAGATATCCACCTAAAAATTCCAAGTTCAGTTTCTGTCTATTGAATGAAGTCTAAGGGGAGATTAGAAGGTAAATTAAATTCTGTCTGTTAAAACATAAACCCTCCATGACACTGAGGTTTCTTCACATTCATTTGGTAACCACTTATTAAGCAGTTACCCTGTTCAATCCATTCCAATATAATCCAATCCAATAGCAGTTAATTAACTGCTTGCTTTCTCGAAGGTATAATGTAAGGATCTGCCCTGACCCTCCACCCCTTCAAAAAAAAGAGTAAATAAAAGGCCTCTGTCTTCAAAAACATAAATTCTTCTGGGAGGATGCAACAGATAAAAAACATAAATATATGAGCATATGTAGATATTTACATTAAAAAATTCAACTCCCTTGGTAAGTCTCTGGCTTCAGGTGGCAGCAGTAGGAGCTGCTTTCGAGCCCCTTGTCAAGGGTCCTCTGCTCCAGGCACTGAAGCCATTCGGGCTGTAAGGGCCCAGGCACTGAAGTTCCTCAGACACTGGGGGCCTCAGAGCCATTTACCGGGCAGTACCACATAAAGCCCCTGAAAGTGAGGGGAAAGACTGAAGAATTGTCCATTTATGTTAAGTGAGAAATGACTATACACACACACACACACACATAATACATACATGTGTATGTATTGTTTGTGAATATATGTACATGTGCACATATGTACATTTGTATAAATAGCTGGTGCAGTGTTCAGAGTTGGGAGCCTAGAGTCAGAAAGATTTATCTTCCTGTGTTAAAATCCAGCCTCAGATACTTACTAGTTGTGTGAATCTGGGCAAGTCACTTAACTCTGTTTTCCTTAATCCCCTGATCTATAAAATGAGCTGGAGAAGGAAATGGCAAAACACTTTAGTTTCTTTGTCAAGAAAACCCCAAAGGGGGGAGGCTAGGTGGTGCAGCAAATAGAGCAAAGACCCTGGAGTCAGAAGAACCTGAGTTCAAATCCAGCCTCAGACTTACTAGCCTTGTGACCTTGGGCAAGTCACTTAACCCCAATTGCCCTGCCTTCACCCCTCAAAAAAAAAGGAAAAACAAACAAACAAACAAAAAGAAAACCCCAAATGGGGTCACGAAGAGTCAAACACAACTGGAAAGACTGAACACAAAATGATAATAATAATAATAATAATGATAATAATAATAATAAATAATAATAATAAATGGCAAGGGGAAAGATTACAAATAAGTTAAGGGATTATAAATCTTTCTATAATAAAATACATATGAGCTAAGTCTTGAAGGAAGCTACAGATTCATTCTGTGGGGCAGAAATGAGGAAAATATGCATTCGAAGCATAATTTTGCAAACAGGATACCTGAAAGAGGCCAAAGAAAGAGGGAAAAGCTCCTTATCTCTAAAAATGTTCATAGCAGCTCTTGTTGTAGTATCCTAAATTAAGGAAGTGCTTAGCTAGGGAGTAGCTAAGCATGTGTAAAAATGTAACAGAATATTATTGAGTGTAAGAAATAATAAATATGACCTCAATGATATGATGCACAGTGAAGTGAGAACTAGGAGAACAATGCACACAATAACAACAGTATAATAAAGGTAAACAACTTTGAAAGACGTTAGAATTCTGACCAATGTAATGATAAATAAAGGGGCCAGAAAAAGAACGAATATGAACTCAGCAGCTGCCAAATAAATGATGGGCCTAAAATATAGAATGAGATGTGAATTTTTAGGCATGACAAATGTGGAAATTTGTCTTGTTGGTCTTTGTGTGTGTGTGTGTGTATGTATATATATATATATATATATATATATGTATATATATATGTATATAATGAGGGTTTTATTTTTATTTACTTTTCATTGTTGAAGAGAGGTGGGGGATGGGAAACATAAAACAAATATAAAAATAATTTTTGAGGGGGTAAAGCAAGGCAGTTGGGGTTAAGTAACTTGCCCAAGGTCACACAGCTAGTAACTGTTAAACGTCTGAAGCTGGATTTTAAATCAGGCCCTCCTGATTCCAGGGCCAGCACCCTATTTACTGTGCCACCTAGGCACTCCTAAAAATAAATTTTATAAAAGAAGTTGAAAAATTCTGTATGTCATACCAACCTTAACCTTGTCTAAACTGATAAGCATGGTTTAATCATGTGAATGTCTTATTTACACTACAGGAACTCTTACATATTTAGAATCATAGTTATTAAGTTGGAAAGCAGAATGGGATTAAATAGGTGTTTTCATTTTGTGGAAATGCAATTCAAGTTAATTAAATTCAATAAACATTTATTAAGAACGTACTATGTGCCAGGTACTTTGAAGCACTGAGGCTGCAAAAAGAGAAAAAAGATAATCCCTGCCCACAAAGAGTTTACAATTTAAATGCAGAAATCTAGTTTGCCTATAAAGTAGAGTTCAAAGAGGAGAGTAAAATATAATAAGCCTGGAATGCTACTGCATTGCCAGACTACAAAAGTATTTAAAGAACAAGTTGAGAAACTCGTATTTTATCTAAGAGGCAATGGGGAACAAGGAAAGTTCTTGAACACAAAGGAGAGTAACAAAGACATATGCTTCAAGAAGATTATTTTGTCAGTGTTCTTGTGTATAGATTGGACCCAGGAGAGACTGCAAGCTGGTAGTCCATTTATGAGGCTGTTACAGTAATCCACTAAAAAGATGATAAGCATCTGAACTATGGTTCCAGACCTATGAGTAGAAAGGAGTTGTATCATAAGGTAGAGTTGAAAAATTTGGAAAGTAATTAAATACTCTAGGTGAGAGAAAGGGAAGAATCAGAGATGACTCTGAGGTTGAGAACCTGTATAATTGAAATGATGATGATTCCCTTAGAAAAAAGAAAAAAGTTGAAATTTGGGCATATTGTAGACATTACAGGGAGAGCTGATGGAAAAAAAATAATTGAAAATTAAAGAGTTAGTAGATGAAATAAAAGGCATGGTTCTGGAATAGATGAGAGGATGGGGGTTAAAGATCACACATATAATGGTTGACCTTGGTGGAGAAAAGGGATAACATCTCTTTATAAGATAACTAAATCAAAGGACAATAGTAGGAGATGTTGAGGGGTTTTGAGTTGTGAATTTTCAGAGAATGAGTATGGGTTCCAGTTGAATTTACCATTTTTCTAGGTATAAGGGAGAAGTGAGGTTCTCTGCTGAGAGGGTCAGTAGAAAAGGTAATTTAGGAGGCTTTAATAATAGAAAAGTAAGTTTGGAATAGCTGCTGTGTGGAGTGTAATAGGAAGTTATAAAAAGGATTGCTATGCATCTATGAGGGCTCTGTTGAGATTAGAGAACATAAATTTATAGTGGCTATAATGTATACTATTGTATGACTTTCTTCTGTGACATTCAACAATCCATATGTAAGAGCAAAGATGGCAGATGGTAGGAGTAACTAAGGGTTGTGGTTTAGCAAGGCATAAGTGAAAATAGGATAAGAAGGTAAGGGACTAAAAAGTAGAAGGTGAGATTTTCCCATTCTAGAAATCCAAGTGACCTCATATGAATTAAGACAATTATATGTGTATATATATTCATATACATATACACATAGTATATATTATACATACATATATGAGTATATGCATTATGTACGTATTGTTTTTTGCTTTCTAAACAATTCGTTGGCTAAAGGCAGCATAACCTAGTGGAAATAGCACTGAATGGTAGTTGAAAAATGTAGATTCAGCTTCCAACTCTGCTGATTATTACCATGAATAAATTATTTCATCTCTCTGAGAATCAGTTTCTTTCATTTGTAACATGGAGATCATAATACTTGCACTACTTATCTCACAGAGTAGATGCCTCAATCTAATGCGGTAATATATCCAAAGCATTCTGTGAACTTTAAGGCATTCACACTATATAAATGCCAGCTCTTATTTTGAGGAATCATCCTCATTCGACCTTTGGTATTAATATCTGCAGTACAAGTCACAGCCTCTCCCCTTATTTGAGGCTCATCACAGCTTCAGAATCTTCAGAGTATCATGTAGATTCAGGCCCTATAGTAGTGGGTCAGCCCTGATGGCACACAATTGACCCTATCTCAATTAGAATTTCCATGAAGAGAGAGGCTAATGTTCCCTGAGCCTGGGGATAGGTTTTGACAATATTGGAACAAATGAGTAAATTACATAAGGTTGCAGAAAGCATTTTTAGGTTTAATAGCAAAACAATCAATTTACCTTTAATGTACTACAACAAAAAAAACAATCATTTAAAACATGTTTCATTTTAAACTTGAATTATTTGAATTATATTATAATTTTTTAGCTATAGCTTTTACTGAAGAACTTGCCTCTGAGAATATTGTGGAATATATTCTTTGTTCAAATTCTTAGGAATGACAGACTGATTTTCATGAATCATTTAACACATATTTCAAGGAAAGTATAATTGTTTTCCCCCAAAGGTAATTTTTAATTATTATTTTCAGCATGAGAATCAAATTAATTGGGAAATATCAACAAAAAGTTTAGAACTGTTCTGAACTCTCTAAAGGCAGTTTGCAGACTAGTTCTCCACTGACTTTGTGAAATGTTTATTTGCAGAAATAACAGAATATATACAAAGAATACTAGACATTCTACATCCGTATGGTATACTTTGAAACACACACACAGACAACACACATACACACAAAACAACAAAGCATGCAAATCCTAGGCAAATGATCTTGATTCCAGTTCTTGAGAAATACTAGAATAGGTCAAATGTCCAGAAAGGGAGACAGTAATTAGAAGAACTTGTACAGCTTAATCAAGAACAGATCATTCCAAATTAGCTCATTTCCTATTTTTCCCCACAAGGATATTAAAACATGACAAGAGAAATACTGTGGAAATAGCTTACTTAAATTTTAGTCAAAATTTTGATCAAGAATCTCATGTTATTATTTGGAGACAGAGAAATATAAATTAGGTTATAATAAAAATAGATAGATTTAGCACTAGTTGGAAGACCAGATTCAAAAGGCAGTAATGATTAAATGTAAATAAGTCAGAAGATAGAAGGTGAAGTGCCCCACACATTTCTTCTTAAACCCATGCTGCTTAATATTGTTTTTACCAATTGCTTGGGAAAAGACTCATCAAATCTGCAGATAACATACAATTGAAAGTTAATAAGCTGAATAACTGATTCATGAGTCAAAAGAATCTTGACAGACCAGAGCATTGGGCTGTGTCTGACAAGATAAAATTTGAAAGGGATATTTATGAGGTCTTGCATGGTTATAAAAGAAGTCAAATTCATAAGTATAAGGGGATGGGGGTCAGTATGGATAGACAACAATTGTTATGAAGAGGAATCTAGCAGTTTCAACAAGCTCTGTCAGAAGCATGATATGGCCACCAAAACAGCTAACATGATGTTGGGCTGAATTAAGTTTCTATGAAGTGGAAGATGATAGTTATACAGTTCTCTGGTCTACTCCGACCACATCTGGAGTTCTATATTCAGTTCTTGGTCCCAAGAAGGATAATGATAAACTGGAGAGTGTCCAGAGAAGGACAAGGAGGATGCTAAAGGACCTTGAATCCATAACATAGGAGACCTGGTTGGAAGAACTGAACACGTCTAAGCTAGAGAACAGAACACTCATATTGAAAGCAATAGGTGTCTGTCTCCAAGTTTCTGAAGTTTCTATTAGAGGAATTTAATTTGTTTTGTTAGGCCTTAGAAAGGCAGAACCAGGAACAAAGAGTAGAATTTGCAAAAAGATCAATTTAGACTTGATTTCAGGAAAAACTTCCTAAAAATCAGAGCTGCCTAAAAGTTGAATGACCTGCCATAAAAAGGCAAAGATGAGGGCAGATATTTTGAGCAGTTCTTTATATTGCTTCCTCTCTAAAATTTTAATAACATATTACATCATGCTGAATTCTCCATTACCCTAAACCCCAGGTGTGCTCCCCATTTCATAATGCCTGACTAAATTTCTGGGCTTATTTACCCCCTCACTGAACTCTGAATTGACCCTGTGAATTAATCATTTTTGAAATTGTAAAGAAGGAATGGGGGGATGGGATGGTGAAGGAAGGAAGTGTCAGGAAGAGTATGGGTTGGGGAGAAACAGAGAATATCATTCAGACAACCATGAGTAGAGGTGGGAAAACCGGGCAGCATGGACCCAATGGAGACATAAGAGTGCTTAAGGAGTGTTGGGATGTGGGCAGGAGCTTGAGGTCTCATTTTTATAGATTTTTTGGGAGAAACAGATCAACTCCCATCTGTGCCACCTTGGGGTTGTACATTAATATATCCAAATCATTTCAAAGTTACAAGTAAAGCTTCGAAGTAACATCTCAAAGTTATCAACACATTTTTGATGCTCCTCGAGTCTGGAGCTGTGGAAGTCTAGATTTTACCTGGACTTTACTATCACAGACCAGAAACCTTGACAAGCACTACTTAGATGGTTTCTGCAAATTCACCCCATATTACCAGGACATGAATTTTGGTTAATATATGATACAATTTATAAATTATGCTCCTTTGATCTTTGGGGCAGTCTGTACGTGACTTCTAGATTCCCCTTTGTGATCTTATTCCCTGCTTATTGCCACATTATACTTACTACTTATAATCTTTCTTACTATACTTATTAGAAGGAGGTGGGGAGGTAATATAGGGGACCAGAACATGATACAGTTTTAACAGTATCATACTCTTCTCCATACTACTCCAGGAGGTTTAACAGGGCCTGCTAATTATGCCTACTCACCTTGAAAAGACAATGGAAGAGCAAGGTCCTGGAAAAAGGTAAAGAGCGTAGGATAAATGGCACTGAAAGAGAAATGAGGAAAAGACAATGGTACTTCTTCAGTGACTGGATAGGAGTTTTGAGAAATAACGAACAGGATTTAAAGAAGGTGATAGTAGATGACATTAACCAAGTGATACTTCACTTAGAGACTAGGTCAGCTGTCATAAATATGAAAGAGCGAGGGCAAAAGTGAATGAAAGAAGAGCAAGTCTGGGACAGATGTTTCAAGGATTTTTTTTCCTTCTTAGAAGTTATGGGGCAAAAGAAGAGAAATACAGTGGAGAAGTGAACTGATAGGTAGTTTTAGCTTCTGGCCCAAACATTTCTCTCTCTAGAGCTCTGCCCCAAATTCTTGCCAGACCAATTATTCACCTGTCACTCCAGCATTTTCCACTAAGGTCATGCCTCTTCTCCTAGAATAACTAATTTTGCATTCAGAAGACTTGAGTTCTAATTCAGTTCTCTTCTTTATTACATCTATAACTCATCAGATCAATTTCATTCTTGGACCCTCAGTCTTATCTCTACCATGAAAGAAGTGAACTAAATTATTTCCAGTTTTGTCTTCATAACCCCAGAACCTAATATAATGTCTGAGACATAGTAGGTACTTATTAAACTATTTCAATTGATTGATTCCCTTCCAACTCAAATCTATGGGTTCATGGTCTCAGAAAACTCTGTCCTCTTCCCTCTTCTCTCTTTCTCCCTCTTCCTTTCTCTGTTCCTCTTGAGAAGCAAAAACTGAATGACCATTAGGCTAGCCACACACTTGTTATCAAGGAAAAGGAAAACTATATGTTTTAAAATCTCCATCCTCTCCTAATTAAAAATTTGCAGTGTTTTAAACCAGCTTTTCTTCAAGCACCCACAACAAAATAAACTATTTCTTTAGAATTTCACTGCTTTGTGTTTTACTTAATTATAAGCTGTTCTTGACATACACACCTGACTTGTGTAAATCTCCTGAAGGAGAATGTTCAGTCCGGGATAGCAACCTACCTCCATGGCCACAAGATTAGGCTTTCTTCCAAGTTGAGAGTTCTTTGAATTTCATTCCTCTTCTCTCTTCCCACTCCCCTTTATCTTTAACTTCCCCCTCCCCATTCTACTTTACTCTCTGGGGATCAATTATAGCTCTCCCTTCTGTTGGTCTAAGGTAGAATATGTGATGGTAGCTAAGGCATTGTGAAAAGGAAAGGGTAGAGAAGAAAGAACAATGAACTCTTTTGGCTGAATTCCTTTCATCAGTATTTTATTATTTCCATATCCTGCCACACCCAACTTATTCCTATGAAAAAACGTACCTAGGACATTTTCATTTTAATTAAAGGTTCATTTTAGTGGATTGCAAAGCCTCCCCATCATCATTAATATATACTTCTGTTGTTCTCCATAGGGTTCAAGTGGGAAAAAGAAAGAAAAATCATGCTAGGGAGTAAGATTTTATTCTTTATCTCATAGTTGTCAACAATAAGAAAAAACACCAGTAGAAAGAGGAAGAGGAAGTAGAGGAGGAAGAGGAATGTTTACTTATATCAAGGATAGGAAGGGAAAGGTGTAAGACTGAATTTTGTTCCACATTGGGACAATAAATGAGAAACAATACTTCTTGTAAACAATAGGTGCTGGCAGTGGGACAACCCACAGGTAAGCCAGTATCCTAGGAAAACAAACAAGAAGAAAAGGAAGAAGAGGCAAAGAGGTGGTTCACACTATAGCCCTAAGTGGTAATACCAGTCACATGAGTCATCTTTTCATATTTCTTTAATGTGGCTTGTCTCCAATAATCATATTATTCTGTATCCTACCATATTAGAGGCCCAGAAACAGCTTCTGGAAGGCACAATAGTTAGAACTGAGACAGTATTGACTTGCACCTTTCAAGTGATGAAGAGAGGCAGGGAAGAGAGTTTTAAAGATACAGCCTCTTCTAGTTTCCAGGGATGAATTGGAGGAAAATGTGATATATTTCCCATTAGATACCTTTTTATACCTGGGTTGCACAATCTTATTTCACAGATAAGGAAATGGAAATTTAATGAGGAGACCACCAAGGAGGGGGGCGGGGAATGAGAATTAGTGGAATGGTAGTAGCAGGTCAAGGTGGCAGGTGGTAGAGCTGGGATTCAAACTTAAGAATTTAAGTAGTAAATCCTGGAATTACTAATAAGTTATAGTCTTTCCACTCTTTTCCCCTTTTCTCTTCTTTTTTTTGCTTTGTTTTTGCTATATCTTTTCAATAAATATCCTTTTGTAAAAATTCAGTGAAAGCAATTGGTCAAACTGATGGTGAGGAGTTAATCACTAGTTCTATCATAGTAAAAGGGAGTTATTCTTTAAGTACCAACTGACATCAGGGAGGAGGCATTGGAATGGAGTCTTTAGTTAATGGCATCAGAATTATTCTATAGGGTAGCCCATACCCTACCTCTTAGGGTACCTCCTAAGAATTTTGATGGGAGAGATGTAGCCATCCCCTGAGGACCCTCCTTGACAGCGTGTGTAAGAATTGAGACAAGGACGTCTGAAATCTATATGAACTACAAGGGCTTTTTCGTGAGCTGGCCTGGAAACATCACCATTATTTATAACATTTTCTTGATGGGAAAATGCATTTTGAATTTCAAATAACAGAATTTCTAACAGAAAAACTTATTGGCCTATTACTATCTCCTAAGGGGCATTGTTTAAAATGGTCTCTCCAAACTGACTCAGAACTAATATTAATGACTTTCTGTTGGATTGCCTAGCTTTAAATTATACTGTAGATGAAATTAGAATGGGCAAAATCTATTTGAATAGTTATTATTAGTATTACGAAAAATTATATTATTCTCCTCTTGTAAGCTAGCAGTCAAGACAGATTAGAGTCTAAACCTTAGACCAACCCACATTTTGGTTATGTGCATAAAAGGGGAGAATAATATCTCCTTCTCCCTCATTCCTACCCCACCCTGTGGCACCCCAAGTACTTGACCCCAAGCTCC
>JAQQSW010016324.1:0-11700 GCA_028646575.1 Pseudocheirus occidentalis | reverse complement strand
TATACCTTCAAAATTTTTTTTTGCTTTTTTTTTTTGGAGGGAGGAGGCCAGGGTCTTCAAAAATTACTGATGGCGGTTGTTTTAATACTCTATTCATATCCAAATAAGTTTTGATAGTTTAAAACTGCATTAAGGCATTTGGGACACACTCTAATTGACCCTGCTTCCATTTGACTCTCTCTTGAAATGAAGAAAAGCAGTTAAACAGAATACAGTGAGTGTGCTTGACAGTTTATAGGATAGCCTGCTCTAGAAGTGAGATGAAATAGCTATAATCAAAGCAAGAACAACAACAGCTCATATTTACACAGGGCGTGGAAGTCTGTGAAGCACTTTCTTTACACGTGTTACCTCATTTGATTTTTTTTTAACTTTATTGACTTGTTTGTTTACTTTTAGTTTACAAGATTCAGTTACAGAATCACTTGATTTTCTCCCCTCCCTTCTCTCCCCCCCCTCCCCCATGGCGGCTACAATCATGTTACCTCATTTGCTCTTAACAACAGCTGTGGGAGGTAAATGCTATTATTCCCTTTTTACAGAGGAGGAAAGTAAAACTGAGAGAAGGAAGGTTGACTTTCCCAGGGTAACCCAGGTGCTAGTTACCAGAGGCTGAATTCGAGCTCGTGTCTTCCTGGCTTAAGTCCAGGGAAAATGTGCTTCGCCATCTGTTCTCCAGGATCAAGAGCAGTCAACTCAATGAATTGGAGTCAGGCTGCCTTGGAACAACGCTGTCATTTGGATTGTAAAAGTTGCTGTGCATATTTGGTTCTCTGTCCTTGGTTCTGCATGGTTCCCAGGTTTCTCTGAGTTTCTCATATTTCTTTCTTGTCTCTTAAAGGACAAATCTTATTGCATTCCCTTCATCTGCCCCAATTTGTTCAGCTACTCCGAGGTGGATGGGCACCCATTTGGTTTCCAGGTTTCATTCCCATAAAAAGTGCTCTTATGAATATTTTGGTAAATGTAGGACTTTTTTACTTTCTGTCTTTGACACCCTTTGGGGGAGGAGGGGTACAGTCCTACTAGTAGAACCACTAAAGGAAGGTATAGGAGTATTTCCTGACTTTTTTTCACCTGATTCCAAATTAACAAGCTTTTTGAAGAGGAAAAATGTAAAACTCCAGAGGACGTTGTATATGCCAAGTTACCTAAAAACAGGAACTGGATGATACTTGAAAATGATTTGTAGTCCCTGGATTCTATTCAAAGAAAAAACAAACACGCATGTCATATACACACACACACAATATATACACACACAGAACACACTAGATATGTATACATGTAATATATATGTATATATGTGTATATATATACATATATATACACACATGCATGTACATACA
This sequence comes from Pseudocheirus occidentalis, assembly GCA_028646575.1. NCBI lineage: Eukaryota > Metazoa > Chordata > Mammalia > Diprotodontia > Pseudocheiridae > Pseudocheirus > Pseudocheirus occidentalis. Next base: position 10,351 of record JAQQSW010016324.1, on the reverse strand, counting down.
GTTATTCACTCCCTTCTCCCAAGAGCATATGCTAAAGGGCTATCATGCTTTGGCACAACCTATCCAGAAGGAGGCAACATTTTACTATTAAAAATTATGTCTTGCAAAATAACCAACAAAGATTATTAGTTTATTATTTAAAATGATACATACTACCTAACAACATGAACAGCAACAAAAAAACCGGAGCTGACCCTCCCCCCACAAAAAACCAAACCCAAACAAACCAATTTTAGAGCAAAAATTCCTCAACATTAAAGAAAAAAAGATGAAAGTGTATTCAGGGAGACAATTTTCTATAAATACAGACACTATATAATGGCCAAATAGCAGGTGTGTTTGTAGAGCAAGGAATGTGATTAAAATATGGACTGAGCATCGAATTAGGAGTAAAGGGAAGGGAAACAAATTAGTTCTTAATTGAGTCATTGTTCTCCACATTAATATAGCCCTTTGAGGCTTATAAAATGCTTTACAAATATAATCTCACTTGATATTCATAACAACCATAAAGCTGCTGCTTTAGTCCCAGTTTTACAAATAGACAAAGATCAGAATGGTTCTCTAGCCCATACTGGTCTACTAGCGAGAATCAAAGGCAGCATTTGAACTCAGACCTGCCTGATTTCCAGGGCTCAGTCCAATAGTTCATGCTATGTGTATCACTGATCACAACTATAGTTTACCCTAAATTTTTTTTATCATATTTATCATATTTTTACTTTACCTTGAAACATAGTTTTACTCAATCATGTAGCCCAAATGTTTGCTTACTTTAGCCAAAAACTTCAAGTCCATCTTAGACTTTGAATTTGGTAAACTATTTCCTTAAAGAGAAATAATTTACCAAAAAACAAATACGAAAAGAGCTGAGTGTTCCATTTAGCTGTGAGAACCAAACTGGGAATTTTGAGGGATTTATTTTCAATAATAAGACCATAGGAAAATTCTATACAATTAAGAGTATATGGCAAGGAAGGCAATAGTAATTTGGCCATTTTATGTGGAGGGAGGCTTTTACTATGTAGAAATTATTTCAACTTTGTTTGACAAATAAAGGGCACCTTTTCCCAAAGTGGTTTCTAATTTAATATATAAAATTCTTGGTCAGCACAGACTCTGTGACCCTTTTGGTAGGAGTGTGTGGAAAGAGTATTCTAGGGATTGCCATAGCTTTCTTGGCAGTGATCTAATGGTCTGATTTTATTTGTCCCTTTCTAGTTGTGTTTGTGGTTTTGAATTAGACGTCCAAATTTCTAGTCCTATGGGAAGGGTCCTAAATATACTGTTAGATTTTTAGCCACATTTCTAGATTTCCATGTGTGTTTATTGTTCTTAAGTAGGATTCTCAGTTTCTCAGCAAGGATTATAACTTTCTATATAACTTGTAGATTTGTAGAAAGATTTCCAAATTTCTGGATGGACTAATAGCAATTTCTCAGTAGAAACAACTAGATTTTCTGTTCTCTCCCTATGTTTTAGCTTTCGATATATTCGGTCTTCATATTCCGAAACCCTGTTGTGTTTGGGAAGATCAGGAGCATTTCAATACCCAAAACATCAGTCACAAAATTTCATGTGCCTTTCCAGAGTCTAAATTGAGGCCATGATGGACAATTGATTCTGTGGATAAAGTCCAAGAATTTGCTAAGATTCCTGGTAAATGTTTGTATGTACGTGCACGTGTGTGTATTAACAAAAGCAGAAAGAAAGACTAAGCTATGTTTGGGGCTCTGCCTACGTATTCGGAACAAAGTAAAGAACAGAGGCTACTCCAGATGATAAAAGGTGAAAGTTGCTTTCACCCAGGAAATCCATAAAAGTGGTGCAGAAGTTGTCTCCAGGTTGAATTAAACCTTTGAGAGTGTTGATACAGCCATAAGGAAAGCTCTTACAGCCAGCATGCCAGGAGTAACTACTATAATTAAAACATAGAAGTGTTAGATTAGAAGGGGGGGGTAATAGTTACCCCCCCCACACACACACCATGCTTCATTTAGTTAACATTAGCATATTGAATTATTAGACTGAGAATATTAGTACCCATAAAGGTGCATTTTCTCCAAACGCTTATCTTCTTTGTTTAAATTCCTTTGTTTCTTGCTTTATTTCCTCTCATTAATTTTCTTGTCCAAAAATGAAAGGAGGTTGATCGGGGAGATGTGCTTTAATTCTCAAATTCCAGGCATTTATTTCCTGTCCATCCATGGTCTCATTAATCACTACTCTGTTCGTGACAGAGAGGAGCAGATATGTGCTCTGTGAAATAAAATGCAAAGAGGTGAGGTGTGGAGGAGAATGTAGAGAAGGCAGGCAGGTGCACAGATCTGAAGACTGCTGATGCATCCGTTGTATTTGAACCAGGCCAATCAAACTTAATAGGGATGTGCTCAGCCTACATGGAGCCCACATCCTATGTGCCCAAAGACTCATGAAAGACGCCTTAGCATCCTGAAAAGTATGACGCATTGCCATTTCGCTTGCCTCCATTTCTCTTGACTTTTTCCAGTTGACAACTTAATTGAATGGCTAAATGATGGTCTTTTCATTATATTAGAGAGTACAGAAGTGACTAGTGGTTTGATGTAATCAATATGATTAAGCAACATTGGTGTATCTAGATATTTAACATATATGTCTATACATATGTACATATGTACAACATATCCACATGCATGTGCATGTGAATCCAAAAAGCCACTACCCACTAAATAAGTGGTCATAATGTATGATCCAACAATACTCAAAAGAAATATCATAAACCATTAACAACCATCTAAAAGAATGTTTCAAATCACTAATAATAAAAGAGATGCAAATCAAAACAACCTTTAGGTTTCACTGTATACCCAGCAAATTGGTAGAGATGACAAAAGTTGGGAATAGTTAATGATGGGAAGGGCTGTGGGAAAATGGACATGAGAGGGCATTGTGGGTGGAGCTATGAATCAGTAGAACCATTTTGGAAAGCAGTTGGGAATTATGTAAATAAAGTGCATAAAATTTCCATACCCTTTGACCCAGAGATTCTGCTGTTAGGCTTATACTCTAAGGAGACCACTGATAAGAGAGTCTCCATTATATGACAAAATATTTATTGTAGCATTTTTTGTGATAGCAAAGATTTGGAAACAAAGTAGATACTCATGGATTGGGGAACAGTTAAACAAATTAGGTATGTGGATATAATGGAATATTATTATGCTATAAGAAAAGGTGAATGTGATGCATACAGAGAAACCTGGGAAGATTTCTATAGCCAGCTGCAGGGCAAAGGAAGCCAAGCTAAGAAAACCATAGACATAGACGGGATTTCTGTAACAATGTAAATAGTAAGAATTGCAAAACCATCAAACTGAATATTATGAAATGATAAGAGCAGGCGTGGTTTTGAAGAAGAGAGATAAGAAAACAGCCCGTTGCTCTGCCAAGTTGGGAGGTACATGGGTGTAGCATGTGACATATGTTTTCAGATTTTTTTCTACATTGGTTGGTTTTGCTTTTTTTCTCAAAAAATTTTGTTATATGGGATGACTCTTCAGGTAGGGGCAGGGAAGAGATAATAGGAGAAATTTTGGTGAGGTAAAAACCAAAGGCTATCAATAAAAATTCATTTAAAGAAACAAAAAAAACCCCAAATTGATCATAAATGTCACAAGTCATGAAAATTTGTCATGCTAAAAATCAGTCATATAATAATGATAATAGGTAGCATTTCTAGCATGCTTCAAAATTATATCTATGTGTATATGTAAATATATGTGATAATATCTATAAATATCTCATTCGATCCTAACAAAACCTTAGGAGACAGGTGCTATAGGAACCTGAAGCAGACAAAGGGGAAATGACTTGCCCAAGTTCACACAGCTAGTAAGTGTCTGGAGGTCAGATTTGAACTCAGGTGTTTCTGATTCCAGATCTATCATTCCACTTTGTCACTGGGCTGCTCAAAAATAGTGACGCCAGTCATGGCTTTGGTAACTGGTTTCCTTTGTCTTCCCCACTCTACAGTTCAGTTTTGGGACAGACCTCATTGTAGCACACTAAAGAAAGGTCGGGGTGGTGGTGGTGGATCTGAAGTGTTCAGAGAGTATCCAGAGGTGTGGAGATGGGGAAATCATAGATAATAGATAAAAAAACATTGTAAAGCAGTATATACCCCTGACCCAATTATTGCTCTCTCTACACCATCATTGCAACTCTATCTTCTTCCATGTTTCAAATGTTAAAAGTTGGCAAAGTCAACTAGCTGCTTCTTCTATTTGTTTAGTGCCCTAGTTACCTCAGGACCCAAAGGTTTTCACAAAGTACCAGGCACATCAAAATAGGCAGAACAATAATTCTTTGTTATTTAATTAACAAAAGGAAAGATCCATGGTCTAAACTGATATTTCCTCCCCTTCCCTGTCCGTTCTGTTAATTTGCCATTCTTGAGTCTGAGAAAGAGTTGAGAGTGGAGGCTGCACCAAGAAGTATGAACCCTGGTAGCAGAGGAGAGAGCCATCTGTGAATTCATGACAGAATTAGTCCTGGCCTTTGGGAATTAGGCTATGGAATGGAGAAGCCCCAGGATACTCAGCTCCGTGACCCACCAAGCAGAGACACTAAGTCCAGAGGGAAATAGCATGAGGATACCAGCAGAGAAAGGAAATGGGCATATTCTAGTACTGGATATTGGAGCAGGCAATGGGGAACCATGCCAGAACCTTCTCCAAGAAAATCTAACTGGGTCATGAAGAGTTGAGCATGGCTAAAAAAAACAACTCAACAACAACAACAAACACAGGACTATAAGCAGTTACAACAACACTGGGTCCACGAGTTGCTTTGCCCGTGTGGTCTCTGTGTGTGTGTTCACTCTGTCAGTACAGTCTATTCATGCCCACTCTGTCCAGTGACACTGTGTGTATCTGTGGGAGAAGGCATCTCAGGTCTATGTGGGGAATGTTTTGCAGCTACTGCTCCTACTATGTCACCTTAGTAAATACCTTTAGGTTATCTGGGTCTACTGGATGACTATTAACAGTAAGCTAACTGGTGTGGGCCTGGAAACTATGCAGTTTTAGGAGTGTAGACTCATAGAGTACTTTGAACCTGAAGTGCTCACCACTGTGGGGCCCTAACTGTGAGTGTGACTTGGAAAGTGGACCCCAGAGGGGACTCTACTGAAATCTGGGTTAACAGCACTACCTAGAATGTTTCACAACTTCATGAGTATTCTAGGTTATTAGTTTCACTCTTGACCTTATGGTTTATAATTCTCAGAAACAGAGTGAAATAAAGCTTACTGGAAAATTTGTGGGTGATCGGTAATCTTTATGCTGAGTTCTGGGATTTCGGTCTGTACAAACTGTACTGTCTGCATCCCTTTTCCAAAGGAGAGATTCTATAAAAATATTCCTTATGAGGTTTTAACAAGGGCAGCAGATTCCTGTACCTGGAATTCCAGCCATTGCTCTCGGGGCTTTTCAGGAAGCCTGTATTCAGGGACATCATCTTAGATTAAAACGCCGTATTTCCTACAAGGCACATCATTTAAAACATCCTTTCCTTTTATCTAGTGGTGGCTAGTTAGATATGAATTTGTGTTAGCTGCTTATGGGTATCATCAGCAGAGGTTTTTAAATTAAAACCATATTTTGCTTTTAAAATATTGAAATTCACACGTACTCAACTCTACAGGGATGTCCCTAGTTTGCTTTATAATCCAAAGGTCCGTGTCTTCATTACACTGTCATGAACAGTTTCTTATAATTGTCTCTCTGACCTAGAGGCTATTTTATGACTCTTGGTCCTCTATTTTGAGAACATATCGACTATTAATATTCTAGCATACAACTGACTTTCACTCTTATCTACTTACTTCAGTTTTTGGGGGGCGAGGGTGGTATATGGCCTCCCCAGCTTTGGAAGGAAAGCACCAATATTTTTATTCTCGAATAAGCCCACAAGACAGAAAGCACCCCATCCTCTGCACTGGAGTCAGTTTGCCAGCTCACAACTCCTAAGAGGTGTGAGTCAATCCAGCTAGGCCAGGGGCAACTTCACTGCTGCACTTAGTGCCCATAACAACTAGAAGGGTCATAAATGGCTTTACCACTTTGTTCATAACATACCAGAAACTCCTAGCAGTAGTGATCCTGGGGAGCAGCAGCTTTGGGCATTTCATTTAAATAGCTTCCCAGGTATTACTTGGGAAAGGTAGACGTGAAGTGAAAGATGGATTAACTAACGTGGCCAAGACGTAGTACAGCCTACATTCTTGTTTCCTATTCCCCAAAATGGCAGCATTTTGTTTTTTAGAATTGTACAGTTTAGGGTTGGGAAGGACCTGAGAGTTCATCTAAGCCATTTTTACAGAGGAAGAAACTGAGGCGTAGGAAAGTCAAGTAGCTTCCTCCAGGTCGCAGGAGTGGGGAGGAGCAGGCAGGGAGTCCCCCTGAAGTCCATTTGTGTGACTCCTCGTTGGTGGAAACTAGTCTTTCTACCCATCTCTAGTCTTCCAGTTGGTCTTGTGCTACTAACACTCAATGACCAGTTCATTCAATTCATTCATTCAATAAATACTTATTAAGTGCCTACTCTATGCCAGGCTTTGTACTAAGTGCTGGGAATACAAAAAGAGGCAAAAGACAGACCCTGCCCTCAAGAAGCTTACAGTCTAACAGGGGAGGCAGCACATATACCTATGTACATGTATGTGTACAGATAGAACCTATAGACTGGATGTACTGTAAATACTTATGAGATGAAAGGCATTGGAATTAATAATTAATTATTGGTGAAAATCACTTGGCTCTTGAGAAGCAGAGAAAGAAAAGGCAAAGGGCACAGAGAGCATGTGAGGGAATTTTCAGGATTGTGCCACCTTTCTTAGCTGGGGCAGTCATGCCTTTCTCTACTAGTTTAGTTCATGGTCACATGGATCTTCTCTACAAACCCATTTACTTCCTTTGGAGACAGAAAATGAGAGTAAAGAGATTGTCACCAGGCTTGGGCTCTGACAAGATTCTGATTAAAGGTAGCTTGTTGTGGATAGAACTCTGGCTTTGCAGTCAGAAAACCCAATTTCTAATTCTGCCTCTGAAATGTGCTAGATGTGAGACCTTAGGGAAGTCACTTGAACTCTCTGATCTTCAGTTTCCTCATCTATCTAATGCGGAGGTTCAACCAAATGAATGCTAAGGTTCTTTGCTCATTTTAAAATATGGGAGCAAGCAGTTATTGATGACAATATATCTATTTCCTGAGACCCTCATCTGGCTGAATGTGGGTGTTCTTTTGGAAGTTGGAAGACTCTTACTTCCTCCAAGACATCATCTATCTTGCTCCTCAGACTCCACCGCTCCATCCTAACTATAACCCACTCAGAGCACTGTCTTCTCGAAATAAATACAGCTACAACTGCTGCAGGCATTTCTTGACCAAGATCTGTCTTGTCAACCTAAGATCTGTCCTGGACCTATTATCATTATTTTATTGTCCACAATGATTAGAAATGAAATATTCTAAAGAGGTGACAGCTGTGTTCTGGTGTGTGTATGTGTGTGTGTGTGTGTGTGTGTGTGTGTATGCATGGTGCTGCTACCCTATTAATACTAGTTTTATATGGGTTTTCTGACTCTGATAACCATGGGGTCTGGACAGTTTTCTATAGGTATAGATTAGCATGAGAAACAGAAGATAATTTGTAAGATAAAGTATGGGGCAGAGGAAAGAGGGCTAGATCGGTAGTTCTGAACTCAATTCTCCTCTGATTCTGAGCTCTACCACTTAAAATCTCTGGGACATTAGACAAGGAACTTAATGTCGGCAAGCCTCAGTTTCCTCATCTCTACTATTAGAGAGCTCTCTAGATACTCTCCAAGGTCTTTTCCAGTTCCAAATCTTTCGTTGTTGTTTAGTTGTTTTAGTTCTGTCTGCCTCTTCATGACCTCACTGGCATTTTCTTGGCAAAGATATTGCAGTGGCTTGCCATTTCCTTCTCCAGTTCATTTTGCAGATGAGGAAACTGAGGCAAACAGGGTTAAGTGACTTGGCTCAGGGTCACTCAGTGAATATCTGAGTATCCCAACTCCAGGACCAGCAATCTCTGCACTGTGGTGCCATGTAGTGGCCATGTTCCAAACCTATGATTTGATAAAGATCAATCAAATACTTCTTGGTGTGGTGCATAGTGATGTCATTTTGGTCCTCTTCTACCCCAAAGGACAACAACCAAACAAGTCAATTTTATTGAATGATTTCAGCTCCAAATCTATGGTCCTAGCCTTAGTAACTCATATTCTCTGGAACATTTTCTCATTTATAAAATACAAGAGTTGGACTAATTGACTCCCAAATATATGATCTCATGATTGTAACTGAGCTATTAACAAGCCTGAAATTAATTACCTCCAGGGCACTTGAACACCAAAAGATCAGGAGAATGTCCCCTTAACAATATATTCCCTGGGTGGGGAGAGAAACATTATTCTCCATCCTGTTATCTGTTTGAAGATGTCTAGTACTTGAAGGTGGATACAATGCATCTAATTAGTTCATACATGGTACTGTTAGGACAGTGGGGTGAACTTTATGAATATTAACTACCTGGTGACCAAAAATTAAGCATACTTTTTCATCTTTGTTAGTATCAACAGAATGACTTCATAAGGTATAAATGCATGAAGTCATCAGATTTAAAAAGGATATGGAGCTTGGTGATGATTTGGCATGAGGTTTTAAATCTAGGCTCAATGGATAAGTGGAATTGGGTATGTTTTAATATTTTAGTAACTATATTTCAATATAATTGTTTTTCTTTGTAATCCTATACATTTTACTTTATACATTTAAAAACATGATTCTGAAACGGTATCTCTAGAATTCCCTTCTCTTTACTGCCAAAGGGATCCAGGATGCTAACAAGGTTAAAAACCTTTGGTTCAATCCCAACTCCTTCCTTTTTTTTTTTTTTTTTTTTTTTTTAGAAAAACTGTCACATTCAACTTGGGGGTGGAGCCAAGATGGCGGTGTAGAAGCAGCAGCGTCCCACAGCTTTCATGCAGCCACCCTAAACACCCATAAAAATATGATGCTGGACAAATTCTAGGACTCTCAAACTCAAAAAATACAGAAAACATATCTCTCGCCTAATGCAGCTCAGCAGCAGGGGATCATCGGCAGGACACCGGCCCAGCTTGAAACCGAAAACCACAGGTCTAGGGCAGTAGGAGCCAAGCCAAGCTGTGGCCAGTCTACAAGAGAGATCTACAGCCTCCAGTACCTCCATGTCTACCAAGGTGTGAAAAATAGGGATTAGAGAAAGACAGCTGGCTGGAGGGGCTCATCCCAGGCCAGATCAGCCCAGCCTGAAACCTCCATGTGGCCAGTCTCCAGGGCAGCCTGGAGGAGCTGAGCCTCCCAAGCCACAGCGTGAGTCTACTTCAGAGAATATCTAAAACACCTGGAGCAATCTGCATAAGCCAGGACTAAAGGTCAGTGAAATTGAGTGAAGTTTTCAAGCTAAATTTAGGGGGGGAAAGCAGTTCAGCCAATCTACCCCCGAGGCAAAGAAGCAGTGGGGGAAGGGCAGAAACTGCTGTAACCAGGGAGGCCCCCACTGGGCTGCTTCAGAGCCCTGGCCTGTGGACTCCGCAGAGGGGGCTGAATCGATTGATCAGGGCCAAGTGCCCTTGCGTTGAGTGGCGTGGTTCTGGATCGTGGTCTTGGGTGGTGGTCCTGGGGTGTGCTTTCAGCAAGCCAAAGCTGGGGGGACTTGCAACACCCCCCCTAATAGATCTAGCAGCTGGGAAAACCCCAGCGATTTGGAACAGAGCTTTCCCCCTGGAAGCAGAGTTTCACAGAGCTAAAAAAAACAATTACTTGACTGGCCAACATGAGGAAAAGGAAGCAAAATAAGAACAGCAATTAAACTCTAGAATCCTTTTTAGTGGACAAAAAGAATCAAAGCATGGAATGGGAGGAAGACAACACAGTCAGAACTCCCACACCAAATGCTTCCAAGACACTCAAAGAATGCCTAGAAGCTATAGATCATCTGAAAAAGGACTCTGAAAAACAAATAAGAGAAGTGGAAAAATTGGGAAGAGAAATGAGAACAATGTGAGAAAATCATGAAAAGAGAGTTAACAACCTAACTGAAGAAAACAATTTTTGAAAAATAGATTAACTCAAATGGCAAAAGAGGCCCAGAAAGCCAGTGAGGAGAAGAATGCCTTAAAAAGTCGAATTTCCCAGATGGAAAAAGAATTTCAAAAGCATTCTGAAGAGAATAATTCCTTCAGAATTAGAGTGGAACAAGTGGAAGCTAATGACTTTATGAGAAACCAAGACACTATTAAAC
>JAQQSW010016323.1:0-11700 GCA_028646575.1 Pseudocheirus occidentalis | reverse complement strand
AGTTATAAAAGTTTATTGTTTTGCTGACTTTGTAGCAGGCAGGGGAGGACAGTAAGGGGCCCTACAAAAGTGCAGGAATTAGAGATACAGCTTTTAAAGCCATAAAGCTGTCCATCAGAGATTAATTATGCTAACTAGGTGAATAAGGGTGGGATGAGGGAGGAGTTTAGGAGTGGTTAGTGTTTAAAGGGACATGTACTTTTTATATCAACTGCACAGGTGTATTGCCCATAATTCACTGGGACATGCCCTTGGGGGTAGGGGGAGAGGCTACCAGGGGGTGCGGTTTTTGCCTTGACAGTCACTAGGTTGCCTGTGGTCAGGGCTGACTGAAATATGTCCGGTCTGTTACTCATCAAGGTCTCTTTAAATGTTGGAAGGATAGGCTTGATTGTTTCAGGAAGTGTGAAGTTTGGGAGCTAGACTGATTGGGGCTTCAGGAGGTGCCAAGTTGGGAGGGGATTATTTCTCTGATAGAGTGTTCAAGGATTTTGGGTGGCTGTCCACTTAGAACAAAGGGACTATGCATTTTTCCAAACTAAAGAATTTGCTTGAATGCTTGGATGATGTATTCATAGGTATGGCTAAACAATGAACTGTAGCTAGGCAGACTGCTGGCTCAGGGGAAAGACTTTCAGGCTGGGGGAAGTGTGATTTTACAACTTGGCTTCCACAGGCTGATATCACAAACATAGGTTCCCAAACACAAAATTATGATTTTACAAACTGAGGTTACAGACAAAAGCATTCCAGACCCCATCACAGGCATCCTGTCACAAACAGGAAGAATACTCATTGTCAACTTTATCTGTTCTTTTAAGTTACTGGCCCAGGAAAGAGGATTTTTAGAGCAATATCAAACAATCTGATTGATTAGTTCAGGCTTTGGCTCTTATTAAAATCCAAAAACGATATTAAATGATTATAAATGTCTATCTACATAGGTGGATAAAGTGCCAGGCCTGAATTGAGGAAAGCTACTCAGGAGCTGTGTGACCCTGTCAACCTGCCTTCGTTTCCTCATCCATAAAATGAGGGGAAAATAACATCTATCTCCTAGGGGATTGGGGAGGATCAAATGAAATAATAATTGTAAATTGCTTAGCACAGTGCCTAGCACATAATAAATGCTGTATAAATGTCATTAGCTATATTCTTGAGATGATCTGGTCTCTTTTAGTTCTCCTTCTATCCAAACACTCCTCATTCTCCTTTGCAGGAACTTGTTCCAAGTTCCATTCCCCATAAAACAATCAACCCTAGGGCTCAGTCTTTTCTCTCCTCTCTCTCTTCTCTCAGTGAGCTCATCAAGTGTCTTGGGTTTAGTGATCATTTCTACACTAGGAAATCGGGACTGGAATTGTGATTTAATTAGTACAGGAAACTCCCAGATGAGGAATTTCCCAAATGAATCTAGCACCTTCTCTATGACTAAAGAGTTTTAGAGTCACCTCATTGTTCATCTTTCATTGACAAAAAGAATTGTTATTCCTCTATTAAGAAACTGTCAACGGGGCAGCTAGGTGGCACAGTGAATAGAATACCAGCCCTGGAGTCAGGAGGACCTGAGTTCAAATCCAACCTCAGACACGTAACACACCAAAAAGTAGCCATGTGACCTTGGGCAAGTCACTTTACCCCAACTGCCCTCCAAAAAAAAGAAACTGTCAATGGCTCCCCATTGCCAATAGACTAAAATACAGATTTCTTAACCTGGTGTCTAAGCCTCTCCACAATATGGCTTGCACCTACCTTTGCAACCTTATTGCAGACCAGTTTCCTCCAATCTGTGTTCCAGTTAAATTGACCTGTTAGCTATTCCTTGAACTCTGTGCTCCCGTCTCTGGTTTCCATGCATTGACACAAGCTGTTCCCTATGCCTGGAATGCTTTGCCCCTAGATCTATAGGCTGGAAATTTTGTCTTTCTTCAAGGTTAAACTCAGATGCTGCCTCCTGCATGAATCTTTCACTGATGCCCCAGCTATTCTGTCTCTCTTCACATTACATTGTATTTACTTATAGTCTTTTGTATATATTACATTCCCTCCAATAGGATGTAAGCTCATTGAGTGCAGAAACTATTTCATGTGTGTCTTTGCATCTCAGTGCAATCTCTAAGACAACAAATTGCAAAGATGGTACTGACTGTTCCCTCATATCTCTATCCCCTCTTGTGTCTAGCACTTGTATCACTTCATTTTTGTTGAATGGAATGCAGTTGTGCCATCTTTTGCTCAAAAATACTAAGTCACTTCCCATTTTCTCTACTATAACATCAAACTCATTAGTTTGGTATTCAAGGGTTTTCATGATCCAGCCTCAACCTATCTTTCAAACTTTATTTCCCACTCTTCCCCTACCTACTTTTGCTCCAGATAGCCTAGGTTACTCACTCTCCTTCTAATATGCTATGCAAGTTTGCCACCTGTCTTTGCTAGCATTATTCCTCTGACAAAATGCCCTGCCTCCTTCTCTGCACTTTTGTAACTCCTGCTTTTCTTTCAAGCTCTAACTGAACTCCCATCTTCTCTACTTCTACATGGCTAGGGGATAGAGCATGAACCTGAGAGTTTAACCTTAGATTACTAGCAGTGCTACTCTGGGCAAGTCAATTCACTCTTCTCAGCCTTAACCACTCACCTGTAAAATGGGATAGTAGTAGTGCCTTCCTTTCAGAGTTTTTATAAGAATCAAATGAGATGACATTTGTAAAGTGCTTTGTAAACCTTAAAATACTGTATTAAGTCTACCTTGTATTAGTTAATTTTTATTCCATGAGGCCTTTCAAAAGTACCTCAACTCATAGCAGTCGTTCCCTCTTAGTCATGTTTTATTCTAGTGTCTTCCTTCTGTTGACATTTAGAATATTTCCTGTAACTTTTTTGTATATAATTGTTTGCATGCTGTTTCTTCCAAAAGAGGGTGAGCTCCTTGAGAATAGGAACTCACTTTTGTCTTTCCTTTTATTCTCAGAGCTTAGCACAGTGTCGGGAGCATTGCCTTCCCAGGCACCTATAAATATTTATTGCTTGCCTAACTACCTGTCTTGTCCTTTAGACTTTCCCTTTTCTCCTAGGCCATCAGTCTGAGTTCAGATTTACCTCCTTCCCTTCACAGTTGTTAGTGAGAATCTTTTCAAGTACATATATTTCTTTTTCATGTATAACATGAGTCTTGTTCACTTGTGATCTTCATTTTGGCAGTAGAATGTGTCTTGGCAAATTACAGCCAACCCCACACACTCACATTTATCATACATACAGAACTAAAATATTCATTGATTGATCCTTCCTATTCTGGAAATTTTAACTTGATCCATATGCAAATCACTGCTCACCAAAATGAGAATTAGCTCAATCAGACAAGTACATGCATAGTTTAGCTCTCCTAAAGGTAAATCATAACATACCCCAAAGTCCACAACCAAATTCTATTCATAGGGCAGAGAAAAGAGTCACACGTGAAAGGGAGAAGACCTACACAGAGGAAGAATACTAGGGGTAGAAGTACATGTCACATCTTGCAACTTGCATTGGTCACCCCTTAGAGAAGAAAAAACAAAGCATTAAAGATACCTTTCCCAGGGTCCCAATAGACTCTTCTTATTGGGGTATGTTGCAGCGTCTGGTTTGAAAGAAAAAGTCTAAGAACGTCTAAGCCTCTTGGTCTCAGAAAAAAAAAAAGGCTGAGCTCCAAGGGAGAGGAAAGAAGAACAGATATCTTCTAAGCTCTTCTATAAGTCTTAGAGATAAAGAAGCAAAAGACCAGCGGTGACTGTTCTCAAAACAACACACCTCAGCAAGAAAGAAGTGAAAAGAAAGAAAAAAACTGCTTCTGCTCTCCAGAATGGATGGATTTATCTAATGGCAAAACTTTTGGAATTTATAGGCACTGCCTACTTTCCCATGATACTGTGTCTTAGAATTGTTCTTTGTACTTATATCTGTGTTTCAGTCTGAGAATGAAAGTATTTGTTTTCTTTTTTACATAACACAATCAATGAATGAGCATTTATTAAGCAACCACTACATTCCAGGCACTGTACTAAATGCTGGGAATACAGAGGCACAAGACAGTCCCTGCCCTCTAGAAGCTTACAGTCTAATGGGGGAGACAACATGCACACAAATATATACAAAACAAAATATATACAGGATCAATAGGACATAATTAACAGAGGGAAAGCTCTAGAAGAAAGAGGAGCTATAAAAGAAAGGCTCTTAGTTGGGTCTTAAAGGAAACCAGAGAAGTCAGTAGGCAGAATTGAGGGAGGAGAGCATTCTGGGCAAAGGAGACAACCAGAGGAAATGCCAGGAACCTCAAGATGGGAGTATCTTGGTGAAACATCCAGGAAGCCAAGAGAACAGAGAAAGAGTCAGGGAGAAAATTCTTACAGTGGAATCCTTATAGAACACTTAGTTATCTTCTTTGAGGACCAGCCCGTTTTACTGTGGGAGGGAAAAGGACATCTGTGGGAAATGAACAGAGATTGCATTTGGTTAAGGTTTAATTGGGAAATAACAGACTCATCTTGATCAGTTTTGGGGGCCTAATTTCTTTTAATATGATTTCAATCCTGGGTAGCGTTTAGTCAAAGAATTGCCAGTTCATGTAATTGCTCTTTCAGCTATTTGAAGGCTATTCTAGTCAGACCTGTGGTCAAAACTGGGTCAGAGGGACAATGGGGGGAAATAATGATATCTTCAGAAAAACCCACATCTCCAAATCTTCCCACTGCTGCTATAAACCTATCTGGAGCCAATGACTTAGTTAGAGATACCATTCTAAATCATGACAGTGGCTTCAGGAATCCCCTCTCCTGCCATCATCTCTCCTCTCTTAGCCCATTTCTATCAAACATCTAGAAAGATTAGTCTGCCAGAGCTGCAAGTGCTTCCTCACTACAAGAACACTGCTCAGTTCCTTGTGATCTGGTTTTTGAACCCAACTTAAATCTGTTAAAACTGCTCTCAAAGGTCACTAAGGATTTCTCTATTACGGAATTGTTTTATTCTAAAATGATTTTTATTTGTTTTATTCTAAATGTATTCCCACTTGTTTCATTCTTTAGCTTGCTTCAGTTGGCCTAGATACCTCTTTTCTAGCTCTAAATATATGATCCTATGAAATAAATGAGGGGGGAAATATGCTTCTTTGGTGTTTCCTTCACAATATGTCCTAAGTTTCAATTACCTTTGGTTGGTTTCTTTCTAGTTTCTTTGCTACCACAAAGGGGGATGCTATGAGCATTTTGACATGTACAAAAATCTTTGTATACACATACAAAATATATTTGATTTTCTTGGGGCATATAAGCAGTAATGGGTTTGTTAGATGAAAGGATATGGACATTTAAGTCACTTTTCTTAGATAATACCAAATTGAAACCAAGAAGCTGGATTACTTCATGGATCCACTAACCATGCATGAATGTACCTGTCTTCCCACCCCCCCTCCAACATTGAGTATAGCCCTCATTTTTTTACCTTTACTGGTCCATGATATGAGGTGAAACCGTTGACTTGTTTTAATTAGTTTTTCTCTTATGTCAAATGACTTGGAGCATTTTTTATGTAGGTATTTATAGTTTTCAATGCTTTTGAACACTTTTGGGGGAATGTTCTTGTTATTATTTATCTGTGGGAATTCCTTGTGAATTTTGGATGTGGGATTTTTGTTTCTGCCATTTGGTGAAAATATTTTTACCACTGGTTAATTTCGCTTCTAATTCCCATCTTCCTTCATTTCCTGCATGGAAAAATGTTTTAATTTACTGGAGTCAAATGGTCTATTTTATCATTTCCTTTCTCCTCTATCCCTAGTTTTATTAAGAATTTTCCCTCAGCTGTACTGATGAAAGAAACCTCAGTTTGTTTTCTTTTTTCTTCCTTTTTATGGTATGACTTTTTAATATTAAGGTCACATAACTGAGTTTGTTGTGGGAGATAATATAAGATATTGGTCTAAGCCTATTACTTCCAAGGTGCTTTATAGTATTCTTAGCAGTTCCTGTCAAAAGGGGAATGCTTGTATGTAATTTATTGGGCTTATAATACCCTGGGCTATTGTTTGCAATTGCTGCTATCTTTTTGCTTGTCTACACAGTCATTTCTGCTCATCTATTTTTTTGTTTTTTTAACTAGTAGCAAAAAAATGTTTTTAATGATTACTCTTTTCTAATATAGTTTGAGATGTGGGAATGCTATACTCCTTTCACTTGTAGTTTTTAATCATAATTTTCCTTGATATTCTAAACGTTTTGTCCTTCAAAAGGAATTTTATTATTTTGTCTTGCTCTAAAACAGCGGTTCTCAACCTGTGGGTTATGCTCAATTTGTAACAATGAAAATACATCCTGCATACCAGATATTTACATTACAATTCATAAGAGTAGCAAAATTACAGTTAGGACGTAGCAACGAAAATAATTTTATGGTTGGGCATCACCACAACATGAGCAACTATATTAAAGGGTTGTGGCATTAGGAAAGTTGAGAATCACTGCTCTAAAAAGCATCATTTGAAGGTCATTGTATACTGTCATTATAATCTTTCTACAATGTCCCTCTCTGTCCTGAATGCTTGATATCATATCTCAAAGCAATCCAGTCTCTTGGGTTTTTAACTGCTCCACTTGACATAACAGTTTCATAACAGTTACTTTCACAATTCAGGTTACTTCCACCCAATCCCATTTTCAGACCCTGGAGTGTGCTGTCCAGGTGAAAAGCAGGGGCATGTCAAGAGGATGTGTCTACAAAAGCAGATGCTTCAGAAGAATAAGACAGTGAATGAAAAAGTGTTCATTCTGTGGTCCAGATTGTGCTTGCACAGAGAATTAGAGATGACAGAAATTACAGTGTCATCAGGAGATTCTGAGGGAAGCTTCATTGAAGAGGTCTGATTTGACCTGGGCAAAGGGGTTTCCAGCAAAATAATTTTTGATGGCTGAGATACAGAAAACTCTAAGTAATCCCCATGGGCCAAGGTAACGGCCAACGGCCAACAACCTAAAGCATGGGTGCCAAAATATGACTTGCAAAGTCACATTTAGTTTCTCAGTAAAACTAGGCCATGATTAATTTGGGTCCTCCATGTTAGTGTTTCTTTGCTCACTACTCCATTCCCAGGCACTTTGGGGTCACATTGTTGCTTACAGTGCCCATTAAACATTACTAAAGGGTTCAAAGATGTTTAGCTAGAAGATTAAACCCTTAAGATGTTCCTTCCCAGGAGCATTTTACATTTTTAAGTGGGCTGCTGAGGGCAGAAAAACTTGGGTAAAGTGTCAGGAGCAGGGCTGAACTTGGATCATCGTTTCAGTCTACCATAGACCCATAAGATGCCTGAATTCTCTGCTTCAAAGTGCTCTGCTCACTCCAGCCCCTGACAGAGCCAAAACGTGGAATTCTGTCATTTGAGGCCAATTTGGTTGAGATAGTTAAGGGAGTGTTTAAGGGCAATGACAATGTCTTTAGACAGAGGCCACAAGATAAGGAGATTTCAAGAGAAGGTCAGAATAAGACCAAACTTTTGGGGGACAAGTAAAATTACCTGGATATCTATAAATGAGTGAACCTAGGGTCTTGAAAGGATGGAATGAAGTTTAAAGGAGGAGAAGCAGTAGCTGAGTGATGGGGGAAAGGGGAATCTTAAAGGAGCAATGGGGAGAAAGATGTCTAGCAACTCCTCTTCTGGTCCTATTTATCAGGAGTTGTGAGAGAATCCTATGATCAGAGATCTAAAGCTGGAAGGGACCCTACTAGAGGCCATCTATTCCAGTCCCTTCATTTTACCAGAAAGGAAACCAAGGCCCACAGAAGTTAAATGACTTGTCCCAGTTACACAGGTTCCCTATCCCTGCTCTATTTCTTCTTACATGTAATGCAGTCACAGTGGGGAAGGCTGCCTCAGGATAAAGTAGAGCTCCAATACCTGATCCATTTCACCCAACATCTGATGCTTGTATAGAGACACCTAGTGCTTGGCTCTTTCTTGAGTCAGGCGTTAAACAGTGGTCTCACAGGTAATCCATTTGCTGAGTGTGCAGACCAGTGAACCAAGTCCATGGATACTCAAGAAGGCTGTGTAACAATTCTTAAAGGCAGGGTCACGTAACTCAAAGGGACCAGTAGAGAAGGTGAGGTTAACAGCCAACATGGCAGGCTGACTCTGTATTGTAAACACAGTGGTCACTCCCAACATCACAGCCCTTTTGATGTGATGGGCCCTGTGCATCCAAGCTTTAGCATTGACAGTCTCCTATTAGTTTGGGGAAGATTTTAGAGATAAGCTGTACCTAAACTTTGTTAAAGAGATTTCCCTCTTCTGAGGAGCACCAGATGAGAATGTTTACCAAAATGATGAGAGCCCAACCACACTACATTGGTCTCTTTAATGTGAATGGCCAGCCTGTTCTCCAACCCATATGGGGTCCCAAAAGGTTGTTTGGTCTTCAAGCTTGGTTCATAGCTGAGACCCTTATTTTAATTCCTGCTGAGGACTGAGTCCATCCTCAAACAAAAGAGACCCGCTGTCCCTTGTCTTCTCCCAGAATCTCTTTCTTCTGGTTAAAGCTTGGTGGGGGTGGGGAAGGGGTTAGTATTAATAAATAGTTTGTACATAAGCTCTAGGTGGAACCTCTTCTGTCTCCTGGCTACATCTTAAACTCAGATACCAGCTTTCCCTTCTTTCCTGCCTCAGTTTCACCAGAAAAAATTTCCAAAATTATTTATTGAGAATCAATGTGTACATAGTATTGACATGGTCTATTCCTTCTAACTGCTTTTAAATGTTTAGATGTAATACATCCACATGACTGGAGACTTTATTTATAGTCCTGCCTGTGTGTTCCCTAAATAGTAACATATAACTTCCTACTGTGTCTAATCCTGTGTTTATTTGGACTGGGATCAGTCCTCTCTGCAATATAACTGTTGCCCACATCCTGGTGAATTAGACATGCGGAAGAAAGCAAACAGAATTTGGAGGTCCAGGGATTCCAGGTTCAGCCCTGATAGAAATATGTCTCACAGCATCCAGTAGGGAAAATAGACACACTCCCAGAGACAGACAGGGTTGGGATGCAGCTTTGAGAAGTGGGAGCAGAGAAGAATATGGATTCCAAAGAGAGCTAGGTCTGAGAACTGAGAGCTAAGCTGTGAAGAGAATGTACCTAAGTTACCCACCTAGCAGAGACACTTTATCCAGGGGAAAGAGTATGAGAAGTGAAATGGTATCAGGGATCAGTTTTGTAATGCTGTTCCTTATGAACCTCCACTGATGCTTGCTGCCTCCCTGATTATCAGTTTATATCAATTATCATTCAGGGACATTCAGGTGTTCCCTATTTCTGTGCCTCCCTACCAGTGTACTCTTGGTTTGGGGGCCCTCTTCCATTGGAAAGTGTATGTATTTGTGAGAAAGTAAGCCTTAGAATAATGGGTGAAATAGTTCTGTAACTGCCATTCTTATTATGCTATCTCAACAAATGTCTTCATTTTTAAATAAATTATGTCTTTTGGATGACTGTTTAAAAAACAAAAAAAAAGATCTGTTTTCTTTGGACATGGATTTCTGCTAACATTGGTTCTCTTAGTGTGAAGGGAAAAAGAAGAGAAATTCTTTCTCCATCTTCCCACCACCTCCCTCTACCTCTACTGGAAGTCTAAGGGAGGGAAATCATAAAAAAGAAGGGCCAAAAGAGAGGCAAAGCTCTTTTATAGCTTACTCTCATAAATCATAGAAGGGAAGATTCCTCAGAGAAAAGTCCATCTTCCTTGACTTTAATTTTTTTTAATAGTATTTTAAAATTTTTCCGGAGTGGCTAGGTGGCACAGTGAATAGAACACCGGCCCTGGAGTCAGGAGGACCTGAGTTCAAATCTGGCCTCAGACACTTAACACAAAAAACTAGTTGTGTGACCTTGGTCAAGTCACTTAACCCCAACTGCCCTAAAAAAAGGCAAAAAAAAATTTCCAATTACATGTAAAGATCATTTTCAACATTCATTTTTTGTAGGTTTTTGAGTCCAAATTTTTCTCCCTTGCCTCTCCCCAAAATAGCAAGCAATCTGATATCATCTTCTTTGACTTTAAGTTGACAGTCATTGGAGGCAGCCCTCAGTCACTAGGGACCAATTGGGAACTCCCTGTGTCATCCCACCCACATGCTATAAGAGAAGCATCGGAAGATGCCCTCCTTATGACAAAGGTCCATGCCCTATATTCTTCTCGTACAGATTGAAGAGACTAATTAAATTAAGCAGGGGGTACTCCTGGGAAGGAGAACAAAATCTTGGAACAAATAAACACTATCAAGCAAAATGAATCCACACAGGGGCTGTGTCCAAAAAAGTACATCTCTTTTTCTCTCGTGTCTATCACCTCTTAGGAGGTAAGTAAGTAACAAGTTTCATCACTGGAGGTCCTCTGGAAACCATTAAAACACATTTTAAAATATACAGAAGAGAACAGAAGAAATTTCAGAAGGAAACACTGATAGTACCATTTTGAAAGTAATGTGTAAAATATCTATACTTTTTTTAAAGCAATCTTTATGAATGGAGATTCATGGTTTCATAGAGTATACTTTTTTGTGTTCTATGAACATGAAAATTATCTTTCAGAATTAAAAAAAATAAAAATATTAAAAAGTCAGAGAAAGAAAATTTTAAATGTGGCAATAATGTAGTTTTATGGTACATAAAAATTAGTATAGTATATTCTTAAAGTGCTGGTTTTAAGAGTGAAAGTCTTTGGGTAATAAAAGCTTTTGAATATTTGGTAAAAAATGTGCTGTACACTGTCTCCCCTCACCTTCTTCCAGCTGAGTATGTGGAAAAAGTAAACTCTATGGTCCACCCAGCTTTTGAATTTTTGAACAGCAGGGCTATTTATTCAGCCTACTGGTAAGGTATCACTGAGCTGGGCAACTGGATTTGTGGTAAGACAAGATTTAAAAGAAATGAGCAGGAGACGCCTTTTATTCTTCTACAGGAATTTGAGAGTTTAGAGAATTCAGACAAACAGCAGCAGGTAGGGAGGAGAGTCAAGTATGATTGTGCTACCTTCCCCCCAGGAGAGCTACTGGCTCCTTTGCCATTCCCCTTTCATTTCTATTCAAGAGGCAGTGATTAAATGAAGACCTAAATGAAATCTTAAAGATTTCAATTTTTAAAGTTAAAATTTCAGCCTATTTATTTATTTCTCAAATATTTAATTCAAAATTTTTGTGTTGTGGAAAATTAAGATGGAAGAAACATAACAAGACAGGCAAAAGCTATTATCTGGGCCACAATTTAAGATGATTATCAACTAGCCATCTGTGAATAAAAGTTATAATCAAGGAGTTAAATGCTTGGTGAGTAGGTCCAATGAAGTTTTTCTAGATCTCCTCTAAAGTGCCATTTCTTAACGAAATCTTGTCCCAGGGCCAGATGGCAGCCCATAAGCTACACCTGAGCTAGTCAGTACTTTGGAATGGAAAGAGACAGTTAATAGAATTATTTTTTTTGCTTGATTTGCACATTTTTAAAAGGCCAGGAAAAGGTGAAAGGATGGATGAATATCCTAAGAATAAAAGTACTCCAGGATTATTTTGCAGTTGCCTTTGAATGGTCAATATTGGGAAAATTTTCTTTACATATTAAAAATGACTTGCCCAAGGTCACACAGCTAGTTTTGTGTTAAGTGACTGTG
>JAQQSW010016322.1:0-11700 GCA_028646575.1 Pseudocheirus occidentalis | reverse complement strand
CCAGGTGGTGACTGAGAAAAAAAAGAGCTCAAGGTCCTCCTGGTTCTCTCCTTACATACAATGTAGCTCCTCCCTGTTCAGCCCCTTCCTGTTAAGGTGTGAACTACTCCCAAGGAGTTAACTGGAAGTAAGGAGCTAAGCCTTTACGAGGTGCTAAGTGCCTTTACTAGGTGCCAATAGAAAGGGGCATGGAAGATCTTCTGATTTCATTAACATTACAATGGCCACATACCTTGCTAACAGCTTCTAGGGATGCCGAGAAGGGCAAAAGATAATCCCTGCCCTCTGCAAGCCTACAGTGGAAGGAGGGGAGGGGAGGAAACATGAAAGGAAGCTGGAGGGGATAGGAGAGGGAGGGAGAGGAGGAAGGGTATCCAGTGGCGGCAGCAGTGGCAGCCTACCAGAATCCTGGAGCCAGGTGACTGCCATGGCCCCCTCCTTAAGTGGAGGGTCTGGGACCGCTCTGGGGACTGGGCTTCCTGCAGAGGTATGAGTTTCAGAGTCGATGAGAGGCAGGGCAGTCTAAAAGGGGAGACAGCGTGCTAGCCACCGGTTACAAACGAGACAGAGGAAGGATGTTTTGGAGGTGGAACTTAAGCCTAGAGGCAGAGAGAAGGGAGAATGTTAATGCTTGTAGTGTTAATGGAGTGGCTGAGAGGCCAGGGTCCCTGGGTCAAGGAGTAAGGGGCAGGCAAATGGAGGGTTGAATGAGAGTGGAAAGCTGTGGGCCAGGGGGCTGCCGTGAAGGTCTTAAACTACCAGACAATGACCTGGACTGTGTGCTCCTCATTGCAGGTAGTGCTCTGGTGCCCTTTGCACTGACTCCCCCTAGAAGGTGGTTTATGCCAGTGTGGTCAAATTCAACAGAAACCGACCCCTGTGCTGTACATTGACTCCAAAACCATCCGCTTTTTCTGTTTTATTGTGCTTTTACTTGCTTTGTTAAACATTTCCTAGCTACATTTCAGTCTGATTTGGTCTAGCACCTCTTTGTCATACTGTAATTTTTATGTGTGTATTTTGAGACCATCTCTATCTGTGACCAGAGCTACCTGGAGGGGCATTCCTGAAGCCTGGCCAGGAACAGAGAACAGAGAGTGGCTGGTTAGGATACTTCCATAGAGGCTCTGTCCGAGCTGGAGAGGCTGTTCTTAGGAGCCGCATTAAAATTGCAAAGGAAGAGATACATGGGGAGGTGTAAGAGGAAGAGCTCTAGGATTGCGCGGCTAATAGGACGTGTAGAGAGATGGCGGAGTCGGCCTCCCTAGACACTTCCAGCCTGAGTCACCGGTGCCAGAGACTGAATATATGAGTCACGGACAGATGGTGAAGGAAGAGGACGACCATGAGACGGCGATGGGCTCACCAAGGATGAAAACTTTTCAGTAAATGCCCTCTCTGTTGGGGACTCGGGATGCCAAAGCCACAGTGAAGACAGTGACCACGCGTGGGGCTTCCAGCCCAGCCCACTGCTCCCGGCTCTGGCCCCTGGACTCGGGGCAGACCTGTCGCTCCCTCTTACGTATTTCGGGGTATTCTTAGGTACTCTCCAAGATGCTGCTGCTTTTCTTCCAGGTAAGAGAGACCCAGTCCTCAGAGCCAGGAAGATGAGCCTTGCGTACATTACCCAGACAGTCCTTGTAGTCTTTCTGGGTTCTCTCCAGTGCTGTCTTTGTGCCCAGATGAATGCCCGGGGGGGGGCAGTCATCAGGTAGGTCACATTTTGAGAGGGTACTTGGCCTGTCAGTGTGGTAGAGCCCTCCCTTTGGTGTCTTGTTGACCAGTGCCTAGCTCAGTATGCCTCAGAGGGAATCCTTAACAACTATGACCAGAGCTCATTGTTTGAGGGGAGCACTGCCCTAAGCAGTGTATGGAAGAGTCCTACCAGCATTGGCACTGAGACTCGTTCCCATGTGGCTGGCAATGAATGTGCTTTGTCTGCAGGAGTCTCTGGAGGGAGGCAGATCATTAGCTCCATTTTGCAGATACTGAGATATGTCTGGGATCACATAGCTAGTAAGTGGCCAAGGGCGGCTTTCAAACCCAGGTCTTGACTCAGTCGCTACCATTGGCTCAGGTTGTTTGCCCTTGAGGAGCTCATCGGGTAGCCCAGGCACTTTTGGGAAGGGGAGGCAGTGAATTCCAAGATCAGGAGCTTCGGTATTACTGAGTCAGGAGTGGCTGAAGCATTTCCTTCATGTAGCCCCCACTCTGCTTTTGACCTTCTCCATACTGCAAGTTCAACCAGAGACATCTGATGAATGTTCCAGAAGCACTCCATTCTGAATGCAGCAGTGAGTGGGCCTTTGGGGGCCTAGAATCTCAGCTCCAGAATCTTCCCTCTTTTTAGCTGCCTAGAAACAAGCTTCTTTGGCGCTGTCTTTTCCAGCGTCCTTCCGATGCCTAATCGTGAGTGATAGAGGGAAAATGTCATTGCTCAGCACACAAGACTCAGCACATGAGGCAGAGGCTTTGGGTTTTATTTTTTAAAGTGTTTTTTAATGATTTTTAAAACCCTTTATGAGAGAAATGACAATAATTAAGGGGTGAGAAATAGGGACTATTAGGAAAGGATTATTTAGCACAAAGAATAGAAGCCAGGAAGAGTGATAGAGTAGCTGGTGGCTCAGTATAGAGGCTACAGCCAGCGCTCTGCCATCCTGACGACCCAAAGCAGGAGGTGGAATGAGGATTTAAGCAAGATTCTGTACCCCGGGCTTTGTGAATTTGCTCTGGGTTGTTTGGCCTTTGCAGATGTTAAAAGCTCCTGGTTTAGGTACAAGAAACAGCATTTAAAACCCTAGACCACAGACCTGACGCCATCTTAACAGGCTTTCAGACCCGAGCCCTTGCGCATGTACCAGCGTCCCTCAAGGCAAACCCCCTCCCGAAGCCTCCCTGATGGCTAATTCACTCATCTGGCATTCTAAAGGAGGGAAGCCAGGCATCTTCATTTTCCAAGGGACCTTTGGGCATTTTTATAATCCAGAAAACTGAAAGAATAAAGGATTCTGCTCAATATTGTGTTTCTCTGCTTCCTGATGAAATGGGCCTCTGGCCTGAAAATCAGGGACAGAAGTCTAAAGTCTTAGAGGCATCCGTCCCTAGCTCCCTTTATTCAGTCCGTCACCAGACTTTGTAGACTCTTCATGAGGTGTCTGCCACCCTGGCCCTTGCTCTGGCTGCCAGCTCCTGACCACTTCCTATTTGTCCGGATTTCCATTTCCCAGATGCATGGCTTTGCACCTCTCGGTGCCTGTAAAGGAACCCTTTAGTGGCTGCCAATGAAGGCCGAGCTCCCAAACTCCATTCCCAAGGGAGTGCCCCTTTCGCTGTCCTTCCCCATAACAGCGTAGCTTTCCCTTTTGTGAGCCATGGGTTGCTTGAAGAGTCTGGTTTTTAAATGTTTGAAGTAGAATACGGATTACAAGGAAACCAGTTACACTGAAGTACAGTTATTTTAAGTGAGAAGAGAAAACAAATCCACAGACTCTAGGTCAAGAACCCTTGCTGTACACCTTCCCGACTCGCTCCTTTCCCTGTGCCTGCCCTGAGCTCACCCTCTCACTCCCTTGACCTGCTTCCTGCTCTCTGTCTGCCAAACCCCGTGGATCATGTTAGACCCTTGGGCCTCGCCGCTGGCTGGTGAGCAGGCAGTGCCTTCAGTCAGCAGGCTCCCATTGTATACATGTGTACGTGCCTGGATATGTGTAGAGACATGTGAGCCGATGCATGTATGGACTTGCATGTGGACACACAGCCTTAAACTCCAGTTTTGCTAAGTGGCAGTTAAGTAATGCCAGGCCCCTTGGGGGACATGGGGGTGGTGTTTGCTGGCTTGGTTCACCTTAAGCATGCCCAAGGCTATTTGTTGATTTAGCACAGCACATCTAAAATATTTTTTCTCTCTAGTAGGACCAAATGTACAAAATGAATAAATAAAAATCTTTGAAAGACAGGACAAAAGAAAATATTCATTCAGCAAGTTTTAAATCACTTCACTCAGAAGAGGGTATTTTCAATTTCAAGTTGATTCAGCATTTCTCTTGTCAACATTGTACAGTAACTATGAGGAGACCAGATGGTTGTTCAGAGAAGTTTTTTTCTCAGCTTTGGCAAACATTCTCTTGAAGAGCATGAAGGTCCTCTCAGAAGTCACCCAGCCTGAAGAAAGCACAGTGCTGCATAGTAAATGCCTGTCTGTCTGTCTGTGGCTGTGGGCAGGCTGAGGTCTGCCCCCCAGAAGCCTCCTCCCGTCCACTCACTGCTCTCACTGGCCAAGCCTGGGGGGAAAGAGGGAAAGACTCAGCCTCTTGGTAGTCCTGTGACCCTGCCTGAGTCCAGACTCCCTCTGTGAAATAGGGGCATTTGGGATGTGGCTAGGAGGAGACACTTTGTGAGCCATAAGCCCCTCTCTAAATGCAAACTATTTTAAAATGCAAATAATTCTGGTAGAATTTAGAGCCTGGCATCCTGTGACATGATGTGAATTAGGACTGAGTCTGCCTCCAGACCTGGAGGAAACGTCTCCTGGCTTTGGGGAGAAGGGTGGGCTGGCCGTTGGGGGCAGACAGTGGGGGGCCTCTAGAGCCCCCCAAGAGGTGGCACTAAAAGAGCTGCTGGCTTCATTTTCTCCACGTCACATCTGCCAGCCTCTGGCATTCACCTCTCCCATCTAACCCCAGGGCCCAGGACCAGGGCTGCTGTGACCAGTCACTGTAACAGCGTGTGAGAGGGGAAGGAGGCTCTTGGCGGCAGGCCCATTACCCAGACCTTTATGTTTATGTGCATTGTAAGGCCCAGAGAAGCAGCCTTTGGTGTTTGAGTGCCTGCAGGTGAGGCTCTTTCAGAGGATACCTCCCTGTCACCTGGCAAAGAGGATTCCTCACATGTCTGAGTAGACTGAGATGCCACCATGGGTCCTGCAGTTTCATAAGTGTGCCGTCTCTGTGAAGGAGCCAACCAGTGGTCTGCGTTGGGAGAATCCCCTAGCAGCAGGGCTCGGGCCTAGCCCAATCCCTGCAGGACCACAGACCCCCAAAGCACTTGACTGAGCTGCCCAGAGGCAGGATGAGGAGGTCCCCCAAGTGCAGGGGGCTGCTGTGGTTCCTACTCTCCAGGGCTCTACTGGGATGGCCCTTGCCTGGAAGTGGGAGGAGTGAGCAGTAATTCAGAGACGGGAGACCCTGAAAACCTTGGAAACCTGGCAAATTGTCTCTTAAAGTCAGGGGGAGGGGCAGATTTAAGGGGAGATTGGCTTAGGCCAATGTGTTCTCCCCAGGCCATTTGTCTTTAACAGGAGAGGCCTAGAGACAGAAATGAGCTGTATTTATTTGGTGTGACCTTTGGGGGGCGGGGTAAAGAGGAGAAGGGATATACTGCTTGACATTAATACAGACTTTGCTCCACCTCCCATTAGCCCGAACTGCAGGGCCCAAATAAAGGACAGGCGCTCTCAGCTATTTTTTGGTGCATAAAGAAGAAAGTAGCCGGCTCACCGGGACTGGTACTCATTCCGGGTGGTTTTAGCAAATGCCCTGGCTTGCCAGCTTGGCTTTTTGTAGCTGAGTAAAACAGCTTGAAGGCCAGCTTTGAAGATGGGAGCTCCAAGTCCACGAGTGTAGTCCAGATCCTGAACAGCCTTCAGAATTAGTTAGAATCGTGTATTAAGATGCTGATATTCCTGGCTTCTGTGTCCATGGAATCTTTGTTTTTTTAAGCCCCGATGTGGTTTGTATTTATGCTGTGGAGAAAGAAAACCATAGTGGCTTCCTTGGATGCCTTTGTATCACCACTGGTATTTGCATTCTGGTTGTCAATGTTGTGGCTCTGCCACTCAGGAATGTCACCCCAGCCACAGAGAGCCGTCTTCAGCGGTTTTGTGTCTGGTGTTTGGCCTACACCCCAGACGGTGGTGCTAAGCAGCTTCCCCATTAGGCAGCCTCCTAGCCAGGAGTGGACAGCAGAGACAGCGCCACTGAGCAAGACTCGAGCTTCAGTTAGTTATTTCAGCTTGCTTCGTGTGTTGTGTGTCAGAGGCAAGAAAGCGCCTGCCCCTCCCAGCACAGTAAATTGTTTTTACCATCCCCTAGTAGAATACTGTTTTTGCCTCTTGCTTGTGATGGAAAAGTGAACTCATGTTTATGCCATCTTTCCCAAGCATTGTGTTAGCACCTTAGAAGTCGAAGCTGCTTCCCTGGTGATTGGCTGCAAGACAGAGGCAGCTTGCCCGGCTACTACTTCACATTCCCATCTTCTCCATGAGAAAAGTGACTTTTCCCTAAAAAGACATCTCCATAGAAAAGAGCACAGCTTTCTGTGTTCCACCACTTTTTGGTCCCAGAGCAGCTTGGCTCTGGATGCATTAGGCCAAGCCAGTGTGGATGAGCTTCCACGGCCGCTGCTGCAGGTCGAGGCCAGTGAAGACGGGCACACCAGAGCCATCAGGGTGGGGAACTGACAGCCCTTTCATTCAAAAACCGGTTTTAGCCTGTTTAAAATGAATGTAGAGCTTGCCCCCACCAGACCAGGGCAGAGGGCTAGCCTTGTGCTTTGGGTAAGGGAAGGGCGGGAAAATGAGAGAAAAGCACAGTGTGAGCCGCTTCTCCTGGGTACCACCCTTTGTGTTCCCGGGTAACATTTCGGGCTCTGTCTATGAACAATCTCAGATGAATCTCATTCCCCAGCTCTGGGGCACGGAATGTCAAGTCCAAATGCCATCTATGCTTTTGTCAAAAGTCAGTGATAAAAATGTCCAATGGCCAAGGATGACCGCAGACTTGTGGGGCACTCCTCTGGAAGATTCTCAACCAATCAGTTGATCAATCAATAAGTGGGTCATTTCCCTCGTCCCAGTTTAGGTGCATTTGGGGCAGAGCACAGGTAGCTGGGTGCCCATGGAGACGAGGAGTAGAGAGGCAAAGCAGCTGCAAAGACTTTTATTAGGCACGTGCCAAAAGGAATCAGATTTTCTCATTTGTTGTGGAACTGAAAGTCAGTGGTGGGTTTTGTTTTTTGCTTACGCTTTCTTCCTCTGCCTTTGAGGCTTGAGACCTTTAAATAACAGAATTCTGTTCAGCTTTCCAGACTGCTGTGCACTGAGGGAAGGAAGCCTTGTGCCAACATTTGACCTCACAAGGTGTCTTCTCAGTGACCCATGACCCTGTCTGCCAGCTTCTCTCAGGGAGTCCATTATTTCCTATAAATGTGGCTCTGAGAATTTGAGAGATGCACGGCCCCTACCTCCTGGTGCCTTTTACCAACCAACCTTTGGTCAAAGAGCTGCTGTTCAGAGTTTCCAGGTGACAAAAAACCCTAGGAATGAGGAAGCCTCCCCAGCTGTGCTGGTGTGCCATAGCCTGGATCACCAGCACATGTGGAAAATAAGTCCATTTGTATTTGAGAGGGGAGAAGTGGTCCTATGCCAACCTTCATACCCACTTATCTGTATATCTACCCACATACAGACATTTTTAACATGCATGAAATGAAAGAATCCGGAGTGAAGGTGGAGAAGAAAGCTGAGCCAAAATCCCTGGACAGACGCTGTCGACTCTAAAGACCAAAGCCCATTTCAGGCATTTTTCCTCAGAGCCCAGGCTCTGAATAGAAAGGTGGTCTTAATTTTGTACCAAATGAGAAGTTTTACATGTTAACCCCCTTTATTTGTAATTTTAAATTCCCTTTATGTAAAAATAAATAGTGAGCTCTTTGCTGGACGCTCAGTAAATGTCCCAGCCTATCGGCTTGGGTCACTGAGTGAGACAAACTTGTGATGCCTGCATCAACCCCCATAGCTAATTTGTCTGGATTCACCCTTTCCTCCTGTAGCCCTGGCCCATTGGGAGCAGCCTGAATCAGTGAAGTGAAGGAAATGGGTGATAGCTTTTACTTAAGGCAGACTCCCTCCTTCTCTCCTTCCTGCCTGCAGAAGGCATTTCATAGAATTGATCGATTAAGTCTTTAGGACAAATTGTCTGTTCAGCATAGCCCTGGTAGGGGAGTTTGGGGCTCTGCTACAAAACCTGGTCTTTGTGTGGTCGAGTGACTCTCCCCATTAACAAGTTGGCATTTGGGGGGCCTCGAGGGCCGCAGGCACTTAGAAGCCAATCAGAAGCCACTGATCACCTTGTATGCAAATAATGTGTATTTCCTATTTGTTATGAATCTGTTCTACTAGGAAAGTGTTGGGATTTGAGGAGGGTATTTTTCTCATTTG
This sequence comes from Pseudocheirus occidentalis, assembly GCA_028646575.1. Lineage (NCBI taxonomy): Eukaryota > Metazoa > Chordata > Mammalia > Diprotodontia > Pseudocheiridae > Pseudocheirus > Pseudocheirus occidentalis. The sequence continues at coordinate 3,482 of JAQQSW010016322.1, read as the reverse complement.
TCAACCAGTTATGTCTTCCTTTTTTTTTTTTTTTTAAACTTGCTTACTGCTTTGTTTGGCTTTGACTATGTTTTTTATTCCTCATCAGCCATATTCTGAATCATGATTTCAAGGGAAGTTTGTTCCTTGGCTTCTCAGGGTATGGCCTTCCAGTGCATTGTTATACAGACATGTGAGCGCATGCTAAGACTTTCTATTTATGCAGAAGAGTCACTTCAGTTGGGGTGTCCTGAATTTAGGTGAGATCTTTCAGGTTGAGATAGTGTCAGACCCTGGAAGATTTCTAACCTCTTCACTAACCCTAGGCCTGAAAGGTTTCTAGGTGGAGATGAGATTTCAGGATAAATCATGGAATTAGGCCAGGAAAGCTCTAGAAATAACAAAAGACAGCTCTTTTCACTAAACTCTCTTGTAAATGCAATTTAAAGAACTCTATTTTTCCAATATACCTGTGCCTGGATTTTTTTTTTTAATTTTGTTCTCAGTAGCTGTAAATTAAACTCCCTTAATTGAACCATTTGAATATTTTATTTTTTCATGATTAAGTTTTTGTTCATTCTTTAGTGAATTTAATTTAGAATCAAATTAAGATATTAACCTAACAATGTGTGAACACCTAATGGTTATAGGTTTTGTGGGTTTTTTTCCTCCATTACTTGCTTTTTAGAATTGATACTGCTTGTTGGGAAACCCAGGTTTTCTTTTGTAATATAGTTTGTCAGGCAGACATCTGATGCACTTCATTTTTCCAGGAAGAATCAAGGACAAAATTGAAAGCTTCTGAAAGTAAAGTCTTCTTCCAAGGTTCTGTTCTAGAGATGCCCTTGGGTTGGGAGATTGAGGAATGTAATACATGAAAATCTCAAGAGACAGAGTTTCTGGGTAGTTAATAATCAGTTTATTAATTAGGCTAGCCAGCAGTCAATAAATTGATAGTCATTGGTTTTCTTGGTAACCAAAGACTCCAAGGGAGACCGAGACACCTTTAATACCTTTTGAAAGGGAATTCCCTGACCAGTGAAAATAAACTGTGCTTGGTGGACATTTAATGAAGAACTGGGCTAAAAGTCTTCAGAGCCTCCTGCTGAGAACATGGCTTGATCATAAGACCACCTCCATCAATCTGGACAGGGGAATCTGTCTGCCTCTAGACCTCTCTGGCTGGCTTTCTTCTTTACAAGCTGGGTCACCCAAAACTCTAATGGAGAAGATCAAGAACAGGTGTTCCTTCCGTCAGGGTAGGGCCTCACCCCAACTGGATTCTGTGGGCCTTAGGGGATAGAGCAATCTCATCCATCAGTCACGCCCTTCAGAAATAGACTGACTTTAACAGGAGTTGGTCCTTTCCAGAAAATGAAGGCAAAGGGTCGATCACAATTAATAATTACCTATTGATATAATAATGTTAATTTCTCTCAGGAATCTTTGACTGGGAATGAGTAGAGCTGAAGTGCAGAGCCCAGCATTTCTTCCTGATACAGAAAACTGCTAGACAGATGCCTTGGCCCAAACGCACTTTCTCTTTTTCTGTGGAGAAAACCTCATTCAGGCATCCTTGGTTAGCCCAACCCTGTGAGCTTCTCAGCACATGGAACACTTCAGCATCTCATCTCCTCCCTCCCCCAGGGCTCCCAAGGCCCATCCCATGTGCTCCCCTGCCCCACCAGCCAAGGGCCTGTAGCAGTAGGTGAGGGGAGGCTCCGTAGCTGGCCTTCCACATTCATCTTTTTCTCCCCAGTCCCCTCCCCTTCATGAAGAATGTTTCTGGAATCACTTTAAATAGCCACTTCACTGTGGAATCATCTTTTGGGAACCGTGCCAAGTTATGTTTAGTTTATGGATTATTAATTTGGGTTGTGAGTCCCACGACTTATTAAATGGAGGATTCCTTTGTCAAATCGAAGGCATCGGAGTCGAGAACTGACACTGAAGGGCACGGAGAAGCCTGGAAGGGCTTTCTTTGACACCAAGCTGCGCATCAGAAGCAGCCGTTAGTCGAGTCAAGTCTCTGGCTGTGCTCAGATAATTTTCCCGAAAGGGGACATTTCAGCCGGTCTGGAGGCCCTGGAAGCAGAGATGATCTGAGCTGGGAAGGACTTTGACCCAGACTGTCTGTTGGATGCCCGCGGACAGGAAATCAGACTCCTAAAGTGTCATGATTGAACCTTTCCACCATCCCTACCCTCCAAGACATGTGGCTGCTTTAGTTGTTGGTTGGAAGGTATTTAATACATGACTTGGCATCATTTGCATTATACGAAAAAATTAACTTTACAAGCTCTGCTATTAATCTGAGTAGCTCTACATATTGACCTATGAAAGAGCATAATTAAGTTAGCCTAATTAAGTTAATTAATTGTCACACTCTGATGAATTTAGTATTGAGAGGAAATTAAATGCAAATAGAAATGTGGAGCCATTGGTTTGAAATCATATTTAAAGGACTTTACAAAGATACGTTATATTTAGATGAAGACTGTATCTGTCTATTGTATAGTAACTAAAGTGGAGTCACTCAAATGTATTCAGAATAAAAGGGACCTGAAGATCTGCCCTGTTGCTAGGAATCGAGATTTGATTCTGAACAGAGAGACAAATAGGTTATCACACAGGGAAAGTATTTAGTGACAGATTGCATTTTTCAACATATTCCATATAGAAATGTTCATTTTTGAGTCTACTGTAATGTGAGAGAGTTTGTCTCATTGCCAGATAATACTGAGAAATAACAGATGCCTCAGGGAATAAATATGACAGTAACAAGATGCTGAAGAAAAGGCAGAGCTGACTGGCTGCCTCTCTTGACTTCTGTGCCTGCTGCCAGGGTGGCTTTGATATGGTTCTTGGACAAGTGGGGAGATGGTAGGAACTCCCAGCTGTCCTTGATGAGTCCCAGACCCCTGACCCGGGTGAACAGTGTTCTTGGGTACCGAGCAGTGAGCTGTTCTCAGTGATCATTGAAAGACTTGGAGAACAGTGAATGGTGTGTGTGGACTCTGAAAGCTGTAGCCTCATTTCAATTCCTGCCAGATTCAAGAATGAGTTATTTCTGGGACGGTTAGTGCACATTCCAAAAGGAGAGAGGACGGGCCTCCTTGCTGGAAGACTTGGGATTAGCATCTTATGGAGAAGATGCTTAGACTCCCCCTTTGGAGGCAACTGTGTTAGCACACAGACATTTGAGAGAATGGTCAACCAGGGCTGGTAGAAGTTGTTTCCTCCCCTGGGGAGTCTCTGGTGCTATTCATGTGGAAAGAGAGATTGATGAGCTACGTGCTGGCATCAAACCCTGGGAGGTTTGAAAGAATCTGGGAGACACCAGCCTGAAGCTTCTGTCTCTTCTTGCCTGGACTATCATTACAGCAAAGACATCTTCTTCCTTCCTAAAGAGCTATGTTGAGCCTCTTCCTTACTCAAGCCTCCAAGAGCATCCCAAAAAGCCCTCTGTCTGCTTTCTGTTGCACGTGGTGCCATCCTTTGAG
>JAQQSW010016321.1:0-11700 GCA_028646575.1 Pseudocheirus occidentalis | reverse complement strand
GGGTCTGGGGGAGGGATGCTGGAAACACACAATTCCGTAAAGGGACAGGGAAAGGATAGAGAACAGAACAAGGGGGGGGAGGGACAGGAAGGAGGGACATATGATCCCTGTCACAATATGTCCACTATGAATATGTCCTGTATAATCACACATCCACAGCTTATATTGAATTGCTTGTCCTTTCACTGGGGGTGGGTGACAAGGGAGGAACCGAAAGAAGCTAGAATTTAAAGCTCTGCAATATCTGCAACTAGGAATTAAGATATACAGGGGCTGGGATTAGGAAACCCTCCCTGCCCTATCAGAAAGTAAGAGAGCAGATCAGGGGAAGAGCTCTACAGTGAGAGTGCTGTTTTTGGGTTGGGGTTGGGGAAAGATGGGGAGAAATTTGTAATTCAAAAATCTCATAAAAATGAATGATGTAAAGAAGAAAACAAATTTTAAAAATTAATAAATAAAGATAAGTCTATTTCCTCTTTCTTGCTAAAGAAGGTAAGGCATTCAAATACAATTACAAATAAAAATATTTTTTATTTCAAGAAATTGGAGATAAGCTACAAAATTCACAAAATGAGCTTTATTTTTACGCCTTGAAAAATTGTGAGAAGTCCACTGGCCATTGATATATATGGATCCTCAAAGAGTAATTCGAAGTATGATGCAACTTTAGTTTGTGTTAGGGAGAAAAAGAGTAAATGTAGGCAGATGCAGAACAGTTTTTGCAAACATAATATTGATTTCTCAGTTATATGTTCATTGTTCTCATTTCTAATCTGTTCTTATTATTCCAGCATCTCTTCTCTTCCTTGTATATTTTATATCATTAGCATGTTTGCCATGGAAGTTTGAGGGTTATAATGGTAATGGGAAGTAAACATCTTCCATGCCCCTTGAACTTGCTGACATAGCAGAAAGGGGAGGAGCAAGAAAAATCCGAAGGCAAGCTAGAGTCCATCTGGTGGTCACTGCAAGCAGAGGCAGTGGCTGTGGTTGTGGCACAAACTCTTATTTTTTTCTGAGCCAGCCAGTATCTCTGGTAAGGACTCCTGCTGAGGAATGCCATGGATGTGAACTTCAGGGGTTGGGGAGAGGGGAGCTGCTGGGAGCAAGCTGCATGGATGCTGAGCAGTTGCCATAAGTGAGGAGAAGAGGGTCTTTTCCTGAGGTAGCCTGTCCTGTTTTGAAGTCTTAAGAATGTAGGTGTTTACTACATTAACTACATGTTCCAACTTCATAATTACTGTGATGGCTTTGACTTTCTGGTTTGGGGACTCAGTTTTCTGATATGTGAATAAATTTTCTAGCCATATTCCCATGTAGAGAGCCTGTTACATTTAAAAATATATCAGTATATTTATAGTTACTGTAGGCATTGTGAATACTGCATTTTTGATACAACTGTTGATGTGTTTTACATGAGAAAATATAAAATAGTCCTTGTTGAGAAAGGAAATGGAACAAACAGGAATGGCCTAATATTGGCTCATAGAAAATGTCTGTCTTGAGTTAGGTTAGACAAAGAAGAAAAACAGTTGTCATTATTGATGACATGATTATATGTTTGGAGTATCCTTGAGAATGAAGTAAAAACCAACTTGAAATAATAAGTAACTTTAGCAAAGTTGCAGGATATAAAATAAGCCCACATAAATCATTGCCATTTTTATTTATTACTAACAAAGCACAAGAGCAATAGATAGAAAGAGATATTCCATTTATATATACTGTAGACATTGTAAAATATTTGGGAGTCAACCTGCCAAACAAAACATAGGAATTATCAGAACACTATTACAAAATACTTTTAACATAAAGGAACTCAGATTGAAATAATTGGGAAAACATCAATTGCTCTTAGATAGGATAGCTAATATAATAAAAATGACAATGCCACATAAATCAATTTACTTATTCAGTGCCACACCAATCAAACTACTATAAAGCTAGAAAAAAATTTTAAAAATTCATCTGGAAGAACAAAAGGTCAAGAATATCAAGGGAATTAATGTAAAGAAATGCAAGGTTAAGGGGTCTAATCATACCAGATTTTAAATTGTATTATAAAGAATCAAGAGAGGCAGAGTCAAGATGGTGGCATAGAAGCAAGAATACTCCATGGATCCCCCATAACCACCTCAAACACCTACAAAATATGACTCTAAACAAAATTTTAAACTACAGAACCATCAGAGTGACAGAGAATCAAAGTTCAAATTCAGTCCCTTAGTGTAGAAGCTGCTAGATCCTGTGCTATCCTGATTGTGCTTCCATAGTATTGTGTTTCTTCTTGGCTGCTTTTAATATTTTCTCCTTGTCCTGGGAACTCTGGGACCTGCTAAGAAAGTAGAAAATCTTTGTAATTTCATCTTAATATATATATAGTTAGCTCTTTAGAGCAATTGAACCAATAAGATGTCCTAGAAACTGTAATGATAATTTCAAGTCAAACATTTGACAGACTAGATAACTGTGTATATGAGAGCAGTGTGTATATACAGACTCTTCCAAAAACCTGAAGACCAGTGTATTCTTCTGTTTCTAAGTCCTAATGTTTATGATGTGGAGGGCCAAAAAAGTGTAATATAGGTCCAAAGCTACATAACTAAGCCTCATATTTAAGAATAAATCCTGTCTTTGCCATGAACTAAGTGGTCAGCCTTGATAAATTTATTTAATTCTATAAGCCTCAGTTGCCTAACCTGTATCACAAAAAAAGCTTAGTTTACACAGTGTCTTAGAGAACCTATAGGGAACAATTTCTCTGAGTTATCAGAAATTTGTCACTTTAAAGATGATTAAATAATGATAATAATGTATTATTAATGAACAAATACAACTTCTAGTGTGTTCAGGATTTCTGTTATTTTACATTGCCTAAATAAGTATTTCTAACTGTTCCTCATAGCTCTTTTACAAACAAAATTATAAAGCCAGTCAATGAATCCTATTTTGAAGAACTATCTTTAAATCAAGAGCTTCTTAACTTTCCTTGGCAACTTTGTACTGATTTGCTAAACTGTCATTGACAAATGTATTTACTTTCTGTAATCATTTCTTTCCTCCTGATCCTTACTTCCTTCTCTTCCTACCATTTGTAAAATGTTGACCATTTTATTTGATTGCTAGGTTGACTCTTTATAAGGCAATCATACTGCATTTGTGAGTTCGACAATTTATTTAACAAATCTGAGCCACAGTTTCCTTACATGTAAAACTAATGAGTTAAATTAAATTGTCTTTCAAGCCTCCTTCCACTATAAATCCATCACTCTATGACTACATGATCTCTTCCATCCATCCCAGAAATTAATCATACAATCATATCTTTTTCATTTGCCTACTTTTCAAAATTACTATTGCTGATCCCTCATGATTTAAAGTTATTTAATTGTCAAATGACTACAGAAGAAGATAGCAAAAAAAAACAACTAGGGCACATCATAAAGGTATGGAAATGTCATTTTATATACTATCACCTAATTTTTATCTTTGATCTAAGATTACTTAATTAATGACTTGGCCAGATCAAATATTGGGTTGCTCTTCAACGTTTTTTTAAACAATATATTCTCTATCAATGTTGAAATCTGTGCATGTGCTAATGTGTGTGTATATATTTAAATTTAATGTATTTAATAAAATAAGATAATTATTTATAAATATATGTGTATAAAAACATACACATATATACACGTATATATGTGTATGTATATGTATATTTTTGTGTGTGTGTGTGTATATATATATACATATATATATATAGTTACATGTATGTGTATAGGAACAATTGTTTTTTTCCAGAAAACATTGACCTCATTTTATTCCTTACCACAAATCAGTCCATGTCCTTAAAAGTCTTCAATCTCTCTTTCCATAACCGGGTGGTAATATTCATTCCAATTCCTGCCTTGAAGATCCATGCTGAAATCACATAATGCCTGTGTAAGTAGTTTATTATGCATCTGTCCTAAAATTGACTATGCTTAAGCTCAGCTAAAGCCTTACAGACTGAAGAGCTAACTTTTATCCAATCTATTTCCTAACACCATAGGCAATAAGAAGTGCAAATAGGGCATGCAACAAATCATCAGTGAGCATTTAAACTAATTAAAATGTGACAAAGTTGTTTTGAAGTTCTCAATTTATAATATATTTATTTTGACTTCTAAGTTAAAAAAACAAACAAACCCTCAAGCAGTTTTGCATTTATTGGATATCATTCCCAAATAAAAATAACCTCTTTTGAAATAAAAAAATATTTTGAAAACTTAAAAGTCAACAGAATAACAGATTTTTTGATGTAACTTTGGATTGCTTAATTCAAAAGAACCACCAAGTTGAGACATTCTCTGTAGCAAATTAACATTAACACATAAATGCTTACACACACATACATACACACACACCCATTAAAGGGAAAAAAATCCATAAATTGTGAGAACAAGGACAGCCAAAAGTTTTTTTTTAGGTTAAACATTAGAAAGACACCAAGACATGCTGATAAAAAGAATGAGACTATCATAAGGTGTCATATCCTTTAATGAGTTAGTAAGGGAAAGGATTCACTTATCTCTGTGACCAGAATAAAAAGTAATTCCACCAACAGATTTCTTTTCACATGCATTCCACACACTGCCTCAACCTTCCAGAGCTTATTTTATGCATTTCAGTCTTCATTCCCCAACCCTGACTAATTGTTATTTTTCAGTTGGCTTAGGTAATGGTTTTCATGCACCTGATCTTTCTCTCACAAATCTGAGACTACCTTTAAAAAAAAATTTCCTAAACATGGAGTAGTACTACACAACAAGGCCTATTCTTTAAAATATCTAAAACAGTATCCACACTAATTTAAGATGGTTTCTATACAGTAAAATATGTCTATATTAATCTTTCTCAAGATTATTGCTAAAGTCTTCATGTTAAAAGAAGTCACAGTATGTTTTTCAGGTAAATGCAGATGCTTCTAGGGAAGATTTGCACCCAATACATTGCCTTCTTAGTTTGGTGCAATGGAATTTGGTGCAATGGAATTGAATTGAAATCTAACTCTTTGAGAAATCCTGGGATTTGGAAGTGGTGATGGTGGCATAAATATTTAAATAGTCTTTAGGAAAGTGATAATCAAACATGGCTTACTATCCTGACAATCCATTCCAGTCCCAGTTCCAAAGCTAAGAAATTAGCAAGTATATGTAAAGCAAAATTAAAAACAGAAAAAATATCAGTAAATTACTATGTGAAAATTTAATTACCTCAGCTATTAGGCCTTGATGCAATATCAATTTAGTGACTTCTGTAAACTGTCCATACTTAATAATCAAGTACCTATGATTAGAGAGGAAGTTGGATGATGCAGTAGATAGAGCAAAGGAGTTCATATTTGTGTGTGTGTGTGTGTGTATGTGTGTGTGTACATTCTGAGTCTGCTTCTCAGAATGCAGAGTGGATTGAGAGATAGTCTCAAAGACAAGAAGTGGGGTGGAGGGGGAGAAAACAAACCAACGAAAATATTAGCTACATAATATGTTCCAGATTGTCTGCTAAGCACTTTACAAATATTACACCATTTGGTCCAATTTCAATGCTGGAAAATAGTGTTATCTTCATGTTAAAGTGGAGGGAAAGAAAGACAGAAATTAAGTGACTTGTCCAGTGTCACTCAGCTAATTGTGTCACTCCATCCAAGAAGACCTGCGTTCAAATCTCACCTGTGCCACACACTTGCTGCATGATTCTAAAAAAGTCACACAAACTCAGTGCATTAAATAATTCTCTAAGACTATAAATTGAAATAACAATGCTGCATTGGTAGAGATAACTTTCTTATCAGGAATTCCTACCTTATAAATAAGGGTACTGAATTTCAAATAGGTTAAGTGATTTCACAGGGGTCCCTGAATCAGAGTTATAGTTCAATCCAGGAGTGGGAAACCTGCAGCCTTGAGGCTACATGTGATCCTCTAGGTCTTCAACTGTGGTCCTATAATTGAATTCAAACTTTACAAATTTTGTTATATGAATGTAATAGAATATTATTGTGCTATAAGAAATGAGTAGGCAGACTTCAGAAAAATAAACTAGAAAGAATAATATGAACTGAGGCTGAGTGAAATGAGCAGAACCAGAACATTGGACATAGTAGCAACCACATTGTGTGATGACTGACTTTGATAGACTTAGATCTTCTCAGTAATGTAAGGATCTAAGACAATTCTCAAAAAACTCATGATGGAAAATGCTATTGACATACAGAGAAAGAACTTTGGAGTCTGAATGCAGATGGAAACATAATATTTGTTGTCTTTCTATTTCATTCTTTTGTTTCTTCTTTATTGTGGTTTGCCCCATTGGTTCCAATTCTTCTTTCAACATGACTAATGTCAAAATATATTTAATATGAATATATAGGTAGAGCCTATATCAGATTGTATACTATCTGGAGGGGGGGTCACCAGAGGAGAGATAGGAGGAGAAAACTGAAAACTCAAAATCTCATGGAAGTGAATGTTGAAAACTTAAAAAAATAAATTATTTCTTAAAACTATTTTTTTCTTGTAAAACTTGGACTCAGTCAAAAGGCTGAACCCAAGGACCTAGAAAGTCACATATGGCTTCAAGATCACATATTCCCTACCCCTTGTTCAATCCAATTCAATCCAATAAACATTTATTAAGCACCTACCCTGTGCCAGGCAGTGTGTTAAGTTCTAGGAATATACTCAATAAAAAGAAAGAAAACTCCTTCCATCAAAGAGCTTACCATTTAATGAGGAGGAGACAAAACAAAAATTGAGACAAGAAAGGCAGGAAAAGAAAGGGAGACTAGGAGGAAGCCAGCATGGAAGTAGCTTTTTTCATAGAATTGTCATAGTTCATGAAGAAGACTTCTGATTCCAAGTACTATGTGGTATGTAATGCACCATATATTCCCTCATTTATAAGGGATTGAAGGCTGGGATCATAATGTATGTTTCTTTGAATCCTCCATAGTATCTAAGAGTGTTTTGTTTATACTACATAATCCATATTTAATGAATGAATCTAAGAATGTGCTGCTTCACATACAATGCACTAAAGTTTTACCAATAATTTTAATAATGAAATAAGGAGAAACATCATGGTGTATGAGAGGGAAAAAAAAACTTCTGCACTTGGTCACAGGAGATCTGATTAGCTTTTAGAAGTAATTTAAACATCCTTAGTTTCAATTCTCTCATTGATTATAAGGTATTTGTAAAACATAATAATGTATAGAAATGTGAACTAGAATGTGAAAAGTTCATTTACATCTTACTATGTCATTAATGGAAGAGATCCAGTGTAATGAGGGAAGGGTATCAAACTTGAAATCATATGATCTGCAATTGAATTTGCTATTTACAATCTGTGTCACCTGAGACATCATTTAAACTCTCTCGTTTGCAAAATCAGGAGAGTTTACATCGCTAGATCTATGACATTTCCATGAAAAGATATTTCCCTTTATCTTACCAAATAATATTTATCAAAATGGTGAAGGGGAAGTGATGGGAAAGGAGAAAGAGGATGGAATTTGTGAAAGGGCTAGATGTCAAAGTGCTTTCAGAACCAACACTCCACTCTTGATTCTCTTCCACTATGAAAACTTCTCACTGTTTTAACATTGTAGTGTGTCTTTGCCCTCCTACAATGACATCCTAAACTTCCCCTTTAGGACTACAAGTATGAAGAGGAGGGCTAGGGGCTTTAAATGAAGAAGGGTAAATTCAGAGAAACCTATTAAGGCATTTTGGCCTAAATAAATTGTTGAATTTTAACACTCTGGTTTTTGCCTCTGAGGCATTGTTGAAAGTCTCTAGCAATTCTTTGTAACCTTAAGATTTTCAAGGAAAAAATACAGTTTTATATGTAACATTTATAAATAATGCAAGTGTATACTTGCACTGGAATAATATTACATCCCAAAACAATAAATTCATGATCATTTCTTTCTTATTTTCCTAAAATGTCTTTTATAAAGTGCTTTCTAGAAATATGTGCTACAGCTGTTTTCAACTCATTTTTTTTACTAATATCAACTCTACAAACCCCTTGTTGATGCTAACTCTTGACAAATCTTACTCTTTAGAAAGTAGGAATGACCTATTTTGGTTTTTGCAGAGCAGCTAAGAATCTACTTACATCCTTCAAGGTATTTTTCCTAAAATATAATTTGCTATTATATGTTAAAGATAAAACAATCAGCAAGCATTTTATGTACCTACTATGTGTCACATATTGTGCTACATGTTCAGGATACCACTATAAAGAATCCAAACTAAGATGTGAAAAATAGTTAAATACAAAGTAGTTTTCCGTGGAAGGACACAAGAAGTTCAGGGAATTAAAGAAGGTATCTCTAGAAGATGATGTTGAGTTGCCTCTTTAGGGAAGAGAAGGATTCTATGAGGCCTAAGTCAGTAGGGAGTTAATTCTCAGAATTTGACAAGGCCATTGCAAAGTACAGAGATGAGATGCAGAGTGTTTTGTGTGAGGAACAAAGGAAAGTCTGTGTGGCTAGATTTAAGAGAGTAGAAGGAGATGTGCTGGAAAGATAGGTCAGGGTCAGTTTTCTCAGACTTTCAAGGCTAAATGGAGAATTTTGTATTTTCTCTTGAGGCAAGAGGAAGACAATAGAGTTGATTGACTAGAGGAATCATATGAGTATGCCTCCAGTTTAAGGAAAAAGCACTTTGCTATCAGAGTTTTAGGAATTCCAATTAGATGGTGGTTGTCATAATCTAAGTTTGAGGTAGGAAAGGCCCCCCAAATTGTGATTGTGTAAGTGCAGAGAAGGGTCAATACAGGCAACCAGAAATTGGTCTTAAGCTTCCTAAATTATGAGACAGAAAAGAATACATGTATTGTTTCAACAGTATAGAGTCATTATAATAACTAATACTATATCCTGATTAACCGTATAGGTCTTAATTACTTCTTATAATAATTTTATGCTTCTTTCTCTAGGTTAGTTATGATGTTGTACTCTGAAAGTTCTTCCTCTTGACTTAAAATGAAACTGTAAATAACTTATTTTCTTCTTTTAGTCTTTTGCAGAAAACAGAAAAGAAGCTGGTCATCAAATGACAAAGGATAGCCTCATAAATTGAGTATCATAATTAATTGAATTTTCTAGCCTTCATACACACATACATGCATATATACATATATGAATATATACATTACCTTTTCATTTCTCAAATCTTTCTTTTTAGCTGTGGTTCAAAGAGGCTTCTCTGACCATTCATTCCCAGATAGAAATTTTTCCTTCTCTAAATTCTATATCATTTCTTATTTCTTGTCACTAGACTACTTAATACAATCATAAATCCTTCATAGGGGATCTCTTTGCATAGAAAAGACTTTAGCATATGCCACATGTTTCTCTGAGGTTATAAATGCCACCCTAGCACAGGCTTGTATATGCAAATATAAATGAAAACCCTCTGCTCTTGGGACATCCTTGAAATCAGCTATTCCAAAGGTCAAATCGATAAACATTTATTAAGTACCTACTGTGTGCCAGGTACTTTGTTAGGTGTTGGAGATACAAAGAAAATGAAAAAAAAGTTCCTACTCTCAAGAAGTTTGCATCCTAACATAAGACTTTTTTTGAGACATGATCTTTCCTTTAGAATCAACTCTCATCCCCTGTCTACCTCCTCCACTCATTGTTCCATGCTGAAAATATATATGTCCCACAATGTTCTTAATACAGACATCCCCTCTGCCAGTGATTTCAGAAGTGGGAAATCAATCAGATGTTCCTGATAGACACCACCCCTCCTGTCTTACAAAATTCAACTTTTTCGCTGATATTATTGAGTTTTCTTTGAAGTGAAGTCACAAAGCCTACTTATCAAAATAAATGGAATTGTGTGGACTTGGCTTAATCTGGCAATACTAAGTTCAGAAGGTATCCTCTAAGACAAGGGTAATTTTTGTTGCTTTTAATAGATGGTTGTTGTTTCCTTTTGTTTTTATATCACTTAGATTTCCCCCTGTATCCTTCAGTCTCCCAACTCCCAGAGAGACATTCCTTATAACAAAGAATTGAATAGAAAAAGAAGAATGAAAAATGGAAGAGAAAAACAGCAAAATCTATATAAATACACACACAATCACATACATATATGTCAATACTTTTCACAGTAGTAGAAAAATAGAATTTATATATGCACGTATATGTAAATATATGTTTATATCTGGCGTTAGATACAGAGTCTCAAATTCACAGATCCTCCAACTCTGCGGATACAACAGGAGGAGTATTTACCTATAGCTCCTCTTTACAGTCAAATTTATAAGAATAATTTTACAATGTTCAGTTTTTTATTTAGGGGCAAGATTATTGTTCTTTCCATTGAAATAGATGCTGGCAATGGGAATATGCTTCTCCTGGTTCTGCTTACTCAATTTTACATCCGTCCTTGTAAACCTTTGTATTGATTATGTTTGTCATTTCTTATAGCACAATAATATACCATTACATTTGTAAAATCACTTACAAACAAGTGGTTGCCTATTTTGTTTCCATTCATTGGCTACCACAAAAATGGTTGACGTAAACATTTGGACATATATGGGCCCTTTCTTTATATAATAGAACTCTTTTGGGATGTGCATTCACCTGTGGAATCTCTACATAAATGCATGTATACATTTTAAAATTTGACATTCACAATATTGAGCTAATTCATAACTCTACCAATAATGTGTCAGAATGTGCTTATTTTCCACAAACTCTCCAACATTTACTATTTCCATTTTTTGTCATATTTATCAGTTTACTAAGAGTGAGAAGACACCCTCATGGTTGTTAAGATTTGAGGTTCTCTTGTTGTTAGTGGTTTGGAATATTTATCTTTTGACCATTACTCTATTTCAGTGATTCTCAATCTGTGGGTTATGTTCAATTTGTAACAATGAAAATACATCCTGCATATCAGATATTTACATTATGATTCATAACAATAGCAAAATTACAGTTATGAAGTAGCAATGAAAATAATTTTATGGTTGGGGGTCACCACAACATGAGGAACTGTATTAAAGGGTCGTGGCATTAAGAAGGTTGAGAACCACTGCTCTATTTTGAAATGGCTGCACACACACACAGACACAGACACACACAGACACACACATTTCTGTTAGCTCTTTATAAAGCATGGTTTTAAAAACAAAGTTTTTATTTTTTCCCAGTTGACCACTTCCATTCGTTCCCTTAAAATAAAAATTTTGTTTGTTAAAATAACACTTTCAGGGCAGCAGTGGGTGGTGCAGTGAGTAGAGCACTGGCCCTGAAGTCAGGGAACATGAGTTTAAATCTAGCCTTAGATACTTAATTGCTGTGTTCCCCAAGGCAAGTAACTTTGCCTCAAATGCCTCAAACAAAATTTTCAATTTCATGCAATCAAAATTATCTATTATATATTTTGACTGACCTTTATATCTTGCTTCTTTAAGAATACATTTCCTAAACAGGGAGAGACAAAATGGGGTTAATCATCCCATAAAAAAGAGGCAAGGGATAACTGTTACAACTTTACCTTTACTTTCATTTACTCTCATTGAATTTGGCTTAGGGAAGGAAAGACATAAACTCTAAATTGAGTATCTTGCCACACAGGAAAATGGGGGGAGGGGAACGAGAGGGGGGAGTGATGTAGGGAAGGGCGG
>JAQQSW010016320.1:0-11700 GCA_028646575.1 Pseudocheirus occidentalis | reverse complement strand
GATTGTGGGAGGGGCCTTACAGTGGGATCATTGTTCTGGGCTGGGGGGTAGGGGCAAAAAGGGGAGAAAATTTGTAACTCAAAACCTTGTGGAAATGAATGATGTAACCAAGAAAATAAATTAAAATTAAAAAAATATATATTAATAAAAAAAATATTTCCTTTTCAAAAAAAAAATAGTAAATAGCGAACTGGGATATGAAGCCAAGACTTCTGATGCCAAATTCTGTGCTTGTTGAAGGAATTTTTTTTTTTTTAGTACCACAGTGTCATTGAGGAAGTTTCTGTCTTAAATAAGCTGCTGCTTTAAGCTTTGAAGGGAGTTTAAGGGTATTGAATTAGATAAGTACTGAGAAAACTGTATGTTATAGTAGAAATGTAGAAATAATAACAGAGGCTGGCATTTACATCTGTAGTTTGCAAATACCTTTCATAGATTATCTTATTTGAACCTTGTACCTAACAATTCTGCAATGTCAGTATGAGTACTACAGGTAGTATTATATCCATTTAGAAAGATGAGGAAACAGGTTCAGAGAATAATTCAGTTTAAGCAGTAGAGGCTCTTGAATCCATTTTTATCCTGATTCCAAGTCATTTTCTCTTTCCAGTAGAAGCAGCATGACATAATTGATAGAGTACTGAATTTGAGTCAGGAAACGTGGGCTTTATTTATTTAGTTTTTTTTACCTCTGTGACCCTGAGAAAAGATAAAACAGCAAGAGATGGAAGAGATCTGCAAAGGCCTGCTTAAAAAGCAGACTTTTTCACCATCAGCAACATTGGAGTGATTACATTTGAACTCTTAAAATCCCAATCTAAGGAGTGCTTTTAAGAAATGAAAAACAGCACTAAGAGCAAATCTGAAAAAAGTCATTAGACTACAACAAATATAAACAGGAGAGAGATCTATGCTGGACATAACAGTGTTATTGATGGATTCGGAGATAAAAAAGTCGAGCAAAAAAATCTACCTTATTTTTACCAAAAAAGGTAACCAGTTGAACATCAATAATTACCAACCCATATGTTTACTTTCTCATCTCTACAAAATTTTTATGAGAATAGTACGCATGTATTTATGCTGGTATTAGAAGGAAACAAGTGAGTCTGTTGTAGATCACATCTTTACTTTCACATAATTTGTTGTAACATTCTGCTGTGATTATTAAAAAAAAGAAACTAAACATTTAGTTTGTAGAGCGAAATGTGACTTTGAATACCCTCTTGAACAACATGTTTTCTTATACTACATTAAAATTACATGACATTTCTTTAAAAGATACAAGAACTTTTATTCACTCTAAAAATTAATATTAAACATAAAAAATAGGTACATGTCCTTCAAAAAGCTTTTTACTATTATTGGAGGGGGCGATTCAGTACAGATTTACGGTTTGAGTAGGGATTCTGTAGAGATACTGAGGTTCTCTAGGTGTTCCTATTTGTTGACAGCACGATTCTGATTATATTAAGGCCCAGAACATTGTGGAACCTCCTAAATCAGAGTGGGGGACCTGTGACCTTCTAGGTCATCAGGTGTAGCCTTTTGACTGAGTTTAAGTTTTACTTAGCAAATCATTTACTGAACAAATCATTTTATTAAGGGGATTTGTTCTGTGAAGTTTGGATTCAGTCAAAGGCCTCATGTGGCCTCAAGGCTGCAGGTTCCTCACTCCAGTCCTAAATAGATTTATAATCTCTTGGGAGTTAGGCCTAACTATCCACACAAGAAGAACCAAGTAGCTGCCCTTCTGCTTCTGTGGAAGCTCCCAATTTTCCTTTTGTACTGAGGGGCACCTCAGGGCAGCTAAAACCTAACCGTGACCAAGCCACTTACAGTTAAAAGCTGTACATCTGTAAAAGCTGTACATCTACACCTCACCCTACCCCACCTGTTCCATCCCTGTCCCTCATTATTTTGGGCATTGCATAATTGGAAAGGTGGGCTTATGTCTGCCACTTGAATCAGGAATTAAGATATACTACTATTCATTAAGGATTGGACTGGGTATCTGAGGTCCCAGAAGCAGCTAGATGGAGCAGTGAATAGAGCTAACTGGGCCTGAATTCAGAAAAACCAAAGTTGAAATTCAGCCCCAGACACTTAATAGCTGTGTTACTCTGGGCAAATCACTTAACATGTGTTTGTCTCAGTTTCCTCAACTGAAATGGGGATAGTAATAGCATCTCACCTCTCAGTATTATGAAGATCAAATGAGATAATATTTGTAAGTGACTAACATAGAGTCTGATTCCTAGTAAGCTCTTTAATGAGTGCTTGTTCCCTGTTTTCCTTTCCTTCCTCCTTTCAAGTCTAGATCTGTGATTCTATGGACTAATTATTAGCAAACAATTATCATTTACAAGTTGGTCCTATCTCTTAGGACAGAAAAACTCTCTTAGCGAGTTTTTGAAGCGCAAAGGTTTTCTTTTACTACTAATGAAATTTAAGGGGATTTGTTCTGTGAAGTTTGGATTCAGTCAAGGGGCTGCACTTGAGGACCTAAAGGGCCACATGTGACTTTGAGGCCACAGGGTCCTCACTCCTGAACCATTTCTCAATAGATGATCACCTACCACAATTTGTTTAGTTGTCCCTAATTTGATAGGCATCTTTTTTGTTTCCAGCTTTTCGCTTCTACAAAAAGAATTGTTCTAAATAATTTGGTGTATATTGGACCTTTCTTTTTGTTATTGAACTCTTTGGAGAATCTGCCTAGCAGTGGAAATCTGGGTTGGGGGCATGGATGCTTTAGCTCTTTATTTGTACCATTCCAAAATTTTTTTTTCAGACTGGTTGGACCAATTCACAGCTTTACCAATAACACAGTAGTGTGGCTTTAACACCTTGAAACATTGACTATTATCCTCTTTTTTCCATCTTTGCCAGTTTTCTGAGTGTGAGGTGAGACTACAAGGTTACTTTGATTTTCATTTTTCTTATTATTAGTGATTTGTAGCATTCTTTCACATAATTATCATTAGTTAATTTTTGTAAGTTCTTATATATTAGGCTCTTGTCAGAGATACTGAATGCAAACTTTTTTCGCCCTGGTTGACTGCTTTCCTTCTTATTCTAGTCAGTCACCTTTTCTTCATTTTTCTCCTCTCTAGGTTTTCATGACACTGGTCTTGTAAATTCTCTTACCTGTTTTGACTGATTCTTTTGAATCTTCTTTGCTGGATCTTCCTCCAGGTCATGCCCACTAACCATGGATGTACCCCAAGAGTCTGTCCTGAACCTTCTCTTCCTAATACTCTCTGGTTTGGTGCTTTTATCAGCTTCCCTGAATTTGAATTCAGTAATCATCCTTTATGTTTATATAATTCAGACCTAAACTCTCCTGACCTCCATTCTCACATCTCCAACCATCTATTGGGTATCTCTTACTGTATGTCTCAGACATCTCAAATATAGCATGTTCAAAACAGAACTCCTTATTCTGAACTTCCCCATTACTGTTGAGTGTTCCACCATTCTCCCAGTCACCCAGTTCACACTTCCACGAGCTCACTAAGGCCCACAACTTAAACTCTTCACTCTTCTCTTACGCAGTCTCTCCTCCTTTCTCCCTCCCCCCAATCTTGCTGTCTCTACCTTTGCTACATACTTATCCCTTTCTTCTTCTCCCACCCTGTTCCAGGCCTTCATCAACTCATGCCTAGACTATTGAAACAGCTTTCTGGTTGGGCTTTCTGCCTCGAGTCTTTTGTCTGCTCAGCCTCCTAAATAATCTTCCTAAAGTGAAGGTCTAGCTATGTCACCTCCTTCCTCCCGCCCCTCCCCATTCATTAAAATTGCAGTGGTTCCTTACAAATATAAAATGCTCTGTTAGTCTGTTAAAGCTTTTTACAACCTGGCCCATTCCTACCTCTCCAGTCTTAATTTATATATGTCATGTGAGAGTAGAATTATCACTCTATTCTTCCTTTCCCCTTACTAGTCTTACTTTAATCCTTACAACCATCATTCAGGGAAGCAGCCCTTGTAGAGGAAGAACTGACCATCCACACTGTCAAGCAACTACCACTTACAGGGCAAGCAAGCTAGTTTAGCTAAAGCAGTAGGGCAGGGGTACCCTGAGGGGAAGGGAGGGTGGGAAGTAGCATATGCCAGACAAGTTGAAGCTCTGCTGCCACTCTGACCACCATCTTCCCTTGGACCCAGGTGGAGGAGATAGCCCATGACCCTGTATCCAAGAGCTGTGATAATGGCAGTGTTCTCCAAACACTAGATCTGATTCCATTTTAGCTCCTGCAGTCATTAAGAGGAGAAATCATTGTGGAAAAAGGGACTCAGCTTCTCATTACCACCAGTAAAACCTGCTGACCAACTACTACCAACAGATAGGCAAAAGAACCCTTTGAGTTAGAGCATCTCCTCTCTTCCCAGATTACTGGTCCTGTTTCCCATCTGTCTCTTAGAGCTGTCATTCATGGAAGCAACGTGGAGAAGTGGGCCAGCCATCCCTACCAACTGCCATCTACAGGGCAGGCAAACCAGCTTAGTTGAAGCATCAAGGAACCCTAAGGGGAAGATGAGAGCATGTACCAGACAAGTCCAATTACTATCATCTTCTTGACTACCAGATCTCCTCAGATCCTCATGGAGACAGTCCAGGACTCTGAACCCAAGAGCTTTTTGAAAAGCAATGCTTATATCTCAGTATCAGCAGTCACTGTTCTGGGAAACAACTCTTGTGGAGATATGGCCCGGGAACTGCTCTCAGGTGTGGCAACCATATCTATTGAACACTCAGAAAAGAAAGTTCTTGTCACTTAAATCATTGGCATGGTTACATGGCTCAGTATCACATACTAATGATGTTATCATTGGAAATGACAGTGAAGAGGAAGTGTTATCATCTGCTTTGCCATTATACCTTAATGTCCCAATAAGGATTGGAGCACCTTGGATGGAAGCCATCCAGTTTAAAGATAATACCTCCCATGTATGTTATGTCTCATTAAAATGTAAATTCCTTGAGAGCAGGAGCTATTTTATTTTCTATTTATGTCCTCAGCACTTAGTATTTTATTTCATGTACTCTACCATCTAGTGACACTAGTCTCCCCATTGTTTCTCATATAGGCCATTTCATTTCCCTACTTCATGTCTGGAATTCTCTACCTCATCTCTGCCTTCTGCCTTCCTGATTTTCTTAAAATCTCATTTTAGATTCCATCTTCTTTTGCAAGAGGCTTTTCCTTACTAGAGTCTTTTCTTGAGATTATTTCCCATTTATACTGCCTATGTATTATATGCACAAAGTTGTTTACATGTACCGATTTCCCCATCTCCCCTGTAATGTGACCTCTTTTGAAGGTAGGGATTCCGTTTTTATCTTTCTTGTATCCCCAGTGCTTAATATAGCATTTTTTTTTTTTTTTTTGCTTTTTTGGAGGGCAGTTGAGGTTAAGTGACTTGCCCAAGGTCACACGGCTAGTTTTTTGTGTTAAGTGTCTGAGGCCGGATTTGAACTCAGGTACTCCTGACTCCAGGGCCGGTGTTCTATTCACTGCGCCACCTAGCCGCCCCTTAATATAGTATTTTGATCATAGTAAGTGCTGAATAAATGCTTGTTGACCACACCAATTTTTTCATAGAAGCACTTTACAGTATCATATAACTGAATTTATTTTATTTTTGTAATCACATCTTTGGTTAAGAATTTATCTCTGAGCCATAGACTGTGAAAGGTACTTGCTCTCTCCTCTTCCTCATTCATCTCTTTTTCCCCCTTCTGCTTCTTCTCTTGCATGTTCAGTTGTTGAAGTTACTTTGGTATATGGTGTGAAATGTTGATCCACACCTAATTTCTACTAGGCAGTTTTCCAATTTTCCCAAATAGTTCTTATGAAATAGTTTTTTCCTAGATAATTTAGTTTTTAAGGGTTTATTTTACCCTGGATTATTGAATTAAATTATTTCTGATTTCTTCCTTGTTTAAATCTGCTTCATTGATCTACTTTGCTTTTTTTTGGGCATAAGAACCAAATAGTTTTGATGATTACTGTTTTCTAATAGTTTGAAATTTAGAAGGGCTTCATTTCTATTTTTAAGAATGGTTTCCTTTGATATTATAAATTTTTTAATCTAGCACAACTAATAGCATTTTGTAATTGAATCTATATAGATATTGAGGGTGCTTTGGCAAATTAAAATTCCTAAGTGTTTTATGTATTTGATAGTGCCTTTGAATGAGACTTAAATTTCTTTATTCCTAGTTGGATTCATATATCTTCTTTTAAGAAAAAGATTTTTTTTAAGTATATTTTAAAAAATCCTTACTGGGACTTTTATTTACTTTAGATCCTTCTTCAACTCAGATTCTGATTTTAGCCCAATATTCAGCTTGCTCCTTTCTGATTGCAGTTTGTTTTCTTTGGTATTTCCTTTCATGTGTTCCATTCTACTCCAGTAACATCAAGAGTCTCTAAATGCTAATCCACTTCCCTCCTAGTGCTTTTTTCTTATTTCTCTTTGTTCACAAACCTGTGCCTCTTCAGTTCTTGGGTGGTCATATTAATGTGTACTTGTTGATTTGCAAATATGCAGTTTGTAAAAGCATATAATTCTGTTCCTCTACTATGAAGGTATTTTCTTAAGTAATGAATTTTCCCTTCTTTTCTTGAATTCTACTGCTTCACCCCAAATTTTTGGCCTATAGCAGGCCCTAATTAAATCTTGGATCTCTCTGTCTTTCACTGTTCTATCTTCTTGACTCTAATTCTGTTTGATCCTTGTTTCTCTTCCATGTTATTATATATCTACATAATATCTTCCCTGTAATCATTCGTGTGTGTGTGTGTGTGTGTGTGTGTGTGTGTTCTATATACTTTTAAAAGCATAGGGAGAATGGAGAGGCTGGTACTAATTTTTAATTCTTGCTCTGCCATTATGTGACTTTTGATAAAGCCTAGAAGTGGAAAGTAATTTAGGTTAGCTTTCTGGATTAGATAATTAATAAGACCCTTTCCAGTTAGATATTTTATGACTAAGCATCATTAATAGCACACTAACCAAGGAGGGCAGGTTCTATCTAGTTGTTTTATTTTTTTAAACAGCACTTAGTGCAATATTAAATACACAAGGATCCTTAATAGTCTTCAATGGCACTTCTATTAACAGTCTGAGAGGTCAGGAAATGTTTGAGTGTCTACTATGCAACAAGTCCCATGGGTAATCATAAAGAAGTGTTTATAATATAATATCGACCCATTTCTAAATTGGATTTATTTCTTCTGTTGGCATGTCTTTCAGTCAGTATATCAGTCAGCGTATATTCTGTATTGCCACATATGTACCTCAGTTTATGTGTGTTCTTCAGTCAGCATCTAATGTTACATTACGCAGTTGCTTACTTTTATTACTTTTTTTTTTTTCATCTTCTCTGACTTGCCCAGTGAAACCAAACCTTAGTTTTTCAGAACTTTGAAAATTTTTTTAGGGGGGTAATTTTTTTGTTTTTATATCACTTTCATGTCTTCATTTCAGAATGTCTCCACTACCTCCCTCCCCACCTAGCATTTCTTTGTAATGAAATAAAAATGAAAGGAGGGGAGCAATTCATTAAAAGTGACCAACATATTAGCTGAGTTTTGAGAGTATATGTTAGCACACCAGCACTTATCTATTCCTTCCCCTCTTTCCTCCTTCTGCAAAGAAGAGAGGGGTGTCTGTTTCTTTATCACTTCAAGGACAGATTTGGCCATTATAGTTACATCTCATTCAGTTTCGTTTTTTCCATTCTTTCTTTTTCATTGTTGTAGTCATTGTGGAAACTTTAAAGAGCCAGGAGATCCTCTAATCAAGTAAGATAGTATGTAAAGTGCTTAGCAGAGTTCCTAGCACATGGTAGGCATTATATAAATGATTATTCCATTCCTCTCTCCCACCCTGTCTAATTAAACAGTTGAGGACAAAGGTTCCTGTTTATAAGGATATATTTTGAAGATTTGTGTACTAGGCCCCTGAGAAGCCAAACCGCTAAACAGTTCTTTCATAAAATGTTCTAATCACCAATGTTCTCTTATCACTGTGATGATTAGTATTAGAGAACTGCATACTCTGTCCAAATCTCTTCTTATGTGGAATGTTGTTTTTCTTGTACTTAGTAACAGCAAGTAATTCAACCTAACTGACCTTCGTTATGCTGTATGTACTAGTTGGAAATTGTAATCAGAGCTCCTTTGCTGGCAGAAGGATAACTCTACCAGTTCAACAGTTATCCCTGTAATTGCTTCTAACAATTAGAATATCTCTGAAAAATTTAAATCAAAACAGAGTGAAGTTTGTTTCTTGCACATTATTTTGTGTCTTGTTTTCCCGGTTTTTCTTCATTTTGTATCATTTCATTTTTCTTCCCATGCTTCTTTACAATCTTCATATTAAATTTTTTTTATAGCACAGTTAACATTGCATTACATTTATGTGCTGTGCTATGATTTGCTTTGCCATTTCCTAATCAATGAACATCTACTTTGTTTTTAGTTGTTTGCTACCACAAAAAAGTGCTGCTGTGAATATTTTGATATATGTGGAACCTTCACGAAAAATACTTTTATTAGAAATAAAGAATAGAAGCTTAAAGGATATCCAGTGATTATAGTTGACATAAAAGAATTGTGCTGCACAGCTGATTATACTAGGAGAACTTAATTTGTGAATGTTAGAAGAACTAATCAAATGCTTTACTTAATGGGTGGCAAGGTAATGAGTCTCCTAGACTAGATTTTTTTTAGCAGAAACTGCTTTGTTTTTCCTGACCATTAACAGCCTTTTCTTTCCTTTTACACAGTAACAACATAGGAAGTAAGTAAAAAAAAGTATTAGACTGTCCTTAACATTCAAGAGAAGTAGCCAGCCACTGGCACTCTGATAGCTGTTGTAGCTGGTTGAAGATTGTAACATCTTTTATTATTACTCTTTGTATTATTGCGACCTAGTAGCTTTACGTTTTGTCAACCCTGGAAGCTGGTTATGAGCAACACTTAGTTGATTTTCCAACTCTGTCTTCTCCACATGTGTAAATGTAACTGTTGAACTGTTTCCTCTACCCCTTCCGCTACCACCCAACTAGTTAGGTGTAGGCAACATTGAGGAATTCTATTTTTAGCAACTGCTGTGGGATTTTTCTCCTTTCCTATTTCTCATCTGCTTTGATAATCTGATAATTTAGTTCATAGTTAAGAATACTTTTTATTTAAAGAGATACTATGCATCTTTGATTTGACTAATACAGTTTTACAGGTTAAAATTGTAATTGCTACCACTTAACGTGATTTATTGGAAAAAACTTGTCAATTTGAGAATCTGCCAATTCTAAAAATTTTGATAGTTTTCAGTCCTCTGTGGGAAACGAATTTAATAGTTTTGCCCAGTCTTCAAAGGCATATTCCTATTCAGTTATTTTCAATTCTGGGTGCTATATATTTAGTAAGGACATTGACAAAGTAGAAGATAGCCAGAAGAGGCTGACCGTAGTTGATAATGATGTTGGAGGCTTTGCAGCATAAGGATCATTTGAAAGAACTAGGGGTATTTAGTCTGGAGATAAGACTTGGAGCTTACCATGATAGCTGTCATGACCTATTCCTCTGCTTTACTTCATTTATTCACCTGTGATATTGTTATCACTCAGAAACTGTTCCAATTCTATAATCAACAACTCTGAAATTCGTTCCATATGTTTTTTCTTAAAACTTGTTCTTTGTCCTCACTATTGCCAGACCTTCTGTCCCTCAGTAGTTTCCCAACTGTCATTCCTACTCTGACTTCACTTTCATCCTTTCTAGGCTTGACCTTTTAGTTATTTCCTGTACTCTCACATTCCTTGCTTTCCTGTCTTATTGTTGCTAATGCCTTGCCAAACCCCAATTTTGGAATACTCCCAACACCTACCTCCTATGTTCCTACTCACTTGGATCTTCAGCAGGTCTGGAGAAAGTCATGCAACATTACTGACTAGTTTTACTACAGATTTATTATCTAATCTCTATTGGGCACCCCTTAGAGCAAGGTAGCCCTTTTACTTCTCTCTAATTGAGTATCTCTTTGGCCTACTGCTTCAACTGCCTTCCTACCCTGGACTTTCTCTCAATGTCTGGGGCTTTTTCACTAGGGAACATTAGTTTTGCTAAGCCATCCCTTATCTCTTGTTGGTGAATTGCTTCTGATTTGAATACCTGTTTAGGCTAGCCATGCTTCATTCCTTTCCCAGCTGTATATCTGACTCCAGAATTCACCAGTATTCCCCCAAGTTTAGTACCTTCTACCTACTACCTTTACCTGCAGCTTCTTGAGGGTAGAGACTATCTTTCTTTTTGTTTGTATTTTTATAATCACAAGAGCCTAGGAAGTGGCATCATCCTTCCCTTATCTCCTTGGTCCTGCTTTTTGCCAACTGTGATATACATCATCTTTGGAAACAACTCTTGTGGAGAAAGGGTCAGCCATCTCTATCAAACTGCCATTATAGGACAGGTAACCCAACCTAGTCAAAGCAATACATGCCCTGAGAAGAGATGGAAGCCAGCACATACTAGGTAAGTCAAATCACCCACAACTGATTATGTCTTTTCTCAAAGCTCAGTGGAGAAAGACCAGGACGCCAAACCCAAGCTCCTTGGTAGTAGTAATACTTATGGCTCAGTGTCTGTAGCCATTATTCTGGTATACAACCCTATGGAGATACTGAAGCTGTTGACCATAGAACTCAGGTTAAAGTCAGTCTCTCTCTAGTAAACTTCCAACTGAAGTGGTTTTGAATGCCACTAGACACCTCTTGTGTGGCAAAGCTGCTGGTTCTGATTCTATTCCAGCTGAGATTTATAAGGCAGGGAATCCATTGCTAATACAAAAACTGACCAACATTTTCCAGGTTATATGACAAGAAGAGGTTATCAGGAATTCAAGGAAATAGGTTGTCCAGTGATGATCACAGCGGGGTCTCTCTTACTCAATGCCCACAAGAGTCCTCCTAGAGTCCTCTTTTAATAAGCTGATCTTTCGCCTGCAAGATAGTCATCTACCCAAGAGCCAGTGTGGCTTCAGAAAGGGCCAAGGAACAGTTGACATGGTGTTTGCTGCCTGACAAGTCCAGGAGAAATTCCAGGAGCACAGTAGAGATCTGTATACTATGTTTTTTGATCTAACCCAAGGTCTTTGATCCTATCAGTTTCAAGAACCTGGGATATCCTGGCAAAATTTGGTTACCTGGAGAAGTTCGTCGTATGCTAGTTTCATGACAGTATTCTTGCATGGGTTTTGGATAATGGACAATGCTGTCAGGTTTTCCCAGTCAGCAGGGGAGTGGAGCAGGGCTGTGTATTCCTATGCTTTTTTTTAAATTTAGTTTTTATTTGTTTTCTTGTTACTCATTTTCATTACATTTTTGAATTACACGTTTTCTCCCCGTCTTGCCCCTGCCTCAACCCCAAAACAGCAATCCCACTGTAAAGCCCCTCCCCTGCTCTCTTATTTTCTGGTAGGGCAGGGAGGGTCTCCCTATCCCAGCCCCTGTATATCTTAATTCCCAGTTGCAGGTATTGCAGAACTTTAAATTCTAGATTCTTTCAATTCCCCCCTTGTTACCCACCCCCACTGGAAGGACACTCAGTTCAATACAGGCTATGGATGTGTGATTATACAGGACATCTTCATAGTGGACACACTGTGACAGTGATGGTCTGTCTC
>JAQQSW010016319.1:0-11700 GCA_028646575.1 Pseudocheirus occidentalis | reverse complement strand
TTCATAGTGGACATATTGTGACAGTGATCATCTGTCTCTCCTTCCTATCCCTCCCCTCCCCTCTTGTTCTGTTCTCTACCCTGTCCCTGTCTGTTTACTGAAGTGTGTGCTTCCAGCATCCCTCCCCCAGATCCTGCCCTCCCATAAATTAATTTTAGATCAACGTAGTAGGAATACTTTATGACTGAACAAGAGATTGAGAGAATGAATAGGAAACATGATTTTAACTACATAAAATTTAAAAGTTTTAGCACAAATGAAAGCAAGTTGTTTAAAAATTACAGAGTAAACAAGTAACCAGGGAAAATATTTTTCTAAGCTTAAGTTTCTCTGATTAAGTTTCTCTAATTAAGTTTCTCTGATTAAGGTTTCAATGATATCCAAGATATGTAAGGCATATCAGTGCCTTAAATATATAAGAACAGAACCATTCCTCAACTGATGAATGGCTAAAGAATAATTAAAAGGCAGTTTTCAAAGCAAGATATCCAGCCAATCAACAACCATATCAAAATGCCCAGACCACTTATAATTAGAGAAATGCAAATTAAAACAGTTCTCAGATTTTACCTCACATGCATCAGATTAAAGGAAGGAAACAATATTTATGAAGCATCTATTATGTGCCAGACATTCTGCTAAGTGCTTCACAAACATCTCATTTAATCCTTTTACAACAACAACTCTAGGAGGTAGGTGCTACTATTTTCTCCGTTTTATAATTAAGGAAATGAGGCAGGTAGCATTTAAGTGACTTATTCAGGGTGATAAACTAATGAATATATGAGTTCACATTTGAACTCAGCTCTTCTTGACTCTAGGCTCAGTCTTTATTTACTGCTCTATGTAATGACAGATATTGCAAAGGCTATGGAAAAATAAGCATATATATGCACTATTGGTGGAGCTGTAATTTTAGAAAACAATTTGAATCTATGCCTTAAGAATTATTGAATTGTACAGATCCTTTGACCCAACAGTACCACTCTTAGACCTATAGCCCAAAGAAATCAAATAATGAGGAAGATGACCCAAACATACCAAAAACTTTATAGCAGTTCTTTATGTAGTTAAAACCAAAGTTGGAAAAATAAGGAATGACCAACTATTGGTGGGGAATGGATAAACAAATTATGATATCTGAACTAATGGAATATTATTGTGTCATAAAAATGATCAAATAGATAGTTTTGGAGAAAATTTGGACTACCTGAAAGACTTCAATGCAGACTGAGATGATTGGAACTAATAGAAAAACTATACAACAACATCATAAAGACAAACAACTTTGAAAGACTTAAGAATTGTGATCAATGCAAGGAGACCAATGATTCCATAACACCAAGGACAAAGCACTTGACCCATCTCCTCAGAGAGATCATGGACCTAAAGGGCAGAACAAACTATCTACTTTTGGAAAGGGTCAGTGAGGGAAACTGCTTTATTGAAATGAATACTTATTATGAATGCTTTCTTTTTTTTCCAATTGTCTTTGGGGAATTGGGAGAGAAATACAATAAATCTTTGTTGATTGAAAACCAGTTTTTTTCCCCCAAGAAGAATCCTTCCTTTGTGCTTCAGCTACTACCTATTAGGGTGATGCCTGATTCCCATCTAAGGCTTTCAATGGCTCCTTCTTTCTCAAACTGTTTTATATTAACTTATGATAATGACAGCTAACATTTTGGAATGAACTTTAGTATTTGTAAAATGTATTTTATATAAGTGTAGGTATGTGTTTATATGAATATATACACATACCTATAATGCCTATATGTACACACATGCATATATATGCATATACATATATATATACATATGTTATATACATGTATACACATACGTGTGTATATAGATACATACATACACTCACATATACACCAATATGACTTGAAGTCACTAAGGTCTGAGTTTGAATCCTACCTCAGATATTAATGAGCTTCCTAACCTTGGGCAAGTCACTTAACTTTTCTCTCCATCAGTTCCATATATTATGAAAGGATAATAATAGAACTTACCTCCAAGGCTATTGTAAGGATAAAATTATTATTTAAGTATAATCATTTTATAACTAATGTATAAATAACACTTAATCATTTTACCCTTACAACAAACCTGGGAGCTGGGTCCTTTGATGATCTTCATTTTGTAGTTTAGGAAACTAGGGCAGACAGAAGTTAAGTGGCTTAGCCATGGTTAGGAAGCTTGTTAGTGTCTAAGGCAGGATTCAGGCCTGTGTAACTCCCAGTTCAGTACTCTATCTTGCAGCCTCTTTTATAGTTAACCACTAAAATGTAAACTACTTCAGAGAAGTGACTCCTCCCCATTCCTTTGTGTCTTTCTGCTCCCCAAGAGTCCTATAAAATGACTTGTACTTTTTGTTTTGCCTGACCAGAACTTGAATTGAGGTAACCAAATCATTGCTTTCTTGTAATGAGATGGACATGAACCAGAAACTAATCATTACTAACCACCTCTATTGTCCTTCTCTCTGCTTCTTTAATGTGGTCTGATATAGCTCATGTTTTTAAAAAAAATCTTTCCTGTTTTTGTGTGATTGGCTAACATGTGTATAGAATGTCATTATGGTTGCCCTCTACCATGTACTCTCTCATTTATGCTCTCCAATTTTTAAAGTCTACCCCTAAAATGCAGGCTTCAGAACTGATGATAAAACACCAAATGTCTTCTGACCAGGACAGAGAACAGCAGAATGATGATCTCATTTGTCCTATAGTAATCTTAAATCTCTTCAAGCAGCCCAAGATTACCTAAATTCTTTCGGTTGCTGTACATGTCGAACTCGATTGAGCTTGCAGGGGGATGCAGAGAGAATCACTGCAGAGACTGGTTAACTAATATGTCAATCATTTCTCTTCAGTTTCCCCATTTGAAAAATAAGGGAGTTAGACTAGATAACCTCTAAACTTTTGCAATTCTACCATAATGATTTGGAGAGTCAGTGAAAATCAAAAACAAATCAGAAAACAGCTTTACAAAAGCTGAAAGGTTGAGTCAGATAACTTCTCCACAGCAGTGAGTGATCTTTTTGTTCAGTAATAGGAGGGGAAAGGTTCTTTCTAGAGGTCATTCTGGCTGTCATTTTTTTTTCCTGAGAAAAATCTCATCCAATTTTAAATTAAAGATAAACAAATGCTTCATCTATTTGCTTGGTCTTTTCCTGAACAAGATACAATTGAAATTTCTGAAGGAATAAGATATATACATACTTATATATATATATATAATGTATATATATATGTACACACACACATATATATACATATATACATATATATAAATTCATCTTCAACTGTCGAACAAAGGGATATCCCATACAAAGCTCATTGCCATTTCATCAAAATTGTCCAACATTATATTTGACTTAGTAAGTTGCAGTAGAAGCAGTATATTCATTTTTTCCCTGTTTGGAAACAAGTTTTGGGTTCTTTTCCTTTAGAATTTGACTCATATTCATGTTCTATGAAATAAGGACTTATGCAATTACATGGGATTTTCTTGTTATGTAAGTACCACAGAATTACACTACAAGAGATTTTGACTCAAAAACATGGTGAATAGCAGTTTTTGAAATTTTTTAGCATATATTACAAAGTAGGCAAAATGAAAGAGGGATTTCAAGGGGGAGGTTTTGTTTTATTTTTAAATTCACCATTTTTCTTGAACTTGGAGATTTACGATAATTTTAGGTATCAGTTTTCCACTCAATTAAAACCTTTTTTAAGAACCATCTTTTCTTTCTGCTTATCTGTCAATTTCTTTCAATATTATTCTTTGACTGAACCTATGATTACATTACTCTAGGGAGTTCCCTGTAAGAAAAAATAATTCCTATACTAAAGAAGATTAGGGTATTCTTGTAACTCATAATCTTAGAAAGACGCCTAGAGGAACACAGAGATTAAATGACTTCCCCAAGATCATACAGCCAGTATGTGTCAGAGGTGAAAACTGAACCTAGAACTTCCTGAATCAGACACTAGTCTTCTCTCTATCTACCATGTCATGATGGCTTCTCTGATTAGTGACTGATAAAATAAACTGGCTCTGGTTCAAACTGGCAATGTCAATACATCACTATTTACAATTTAGCCAATATCTGCTATAAGTTTTCTATTGTAAGCTTCATGGTTGGTTTTTTTTTGTCCTTCATACTCAAAGAAGATAAAAATGACACTTCTATGTTGGGGTCAAGGCACAGTGTATCTGACTGTGGTTGATGATTCCAATAAGAGTTCAGGAAACTCTACCACAGGTTGGGCACAAATGGTTCACATGAACATTTGGGATGGAGATGTCTCTAAATTCATGCATCTCTGAGTGAAGTGAGCAAAACCTGGAGAACATTAAACACTAACAGCAACATCGTGCAATGATCATTTATGATAGACTTATCTCTTCTCAGCAATATAATAATCCAAGATAATTCCAAGACTCATGGTGGAAAATGCTATCAACATCCAAATAAAGAAGTAAGGAGTTTGAATGCAGATTGAAACATTATTTTCATTTTTTTGTTTTTACTTTCTTGTGGTTTTCCCCTTTTGTTTGATCCTTCTTTCACAACATGACTAATGTGGAAATATGTTTAACAAGATTATTTATGTATAATCTATATCAAATTGCTTGCTGTCTTGAGGAGGATGAATGGGAAGGAGGGAGAAAAATACGAAACTTGAAATCTTATGAAAAGAATGCTGAGAACTATCTTTACATATAATTGGAAATAATAAAAGGCTATAAAGTTGAAAAAGATGAATTTGTATATTTCTTTTGAGCTACTATGATTCTGCTTTACTCACAGAGCACAGTGTCTTCTCTGATGAGGACACACCATGCATGGCAGGCCTGTGCCAGTATCTCTCATGTCTCAAAATCAATTCCTAAGTTCTTCAGAGAGAGCTTGTGAGTATTTGCTTTGTGTGTTTGCTGTAAAATAGTCTTCTAATCAAACATACATTTGACATCCAAACAACATGGCCAACCCATCAAAGATGTGCTCTCTGTAATAGAATTTGAATGTGTGGCAATTTAGTTTGAGAAAGGATCTCTTTCCTATGACTTATCTTGGCAAGTGATCTTCAAAATCTTCTTAAGAGAATTCAAATGGAAGTGATTCAGTTTCCCAGCATGGCAATGGTATATTGTCCAATTTTCATAGGCATACAATTAGGGCTGTATGACAGCTCTGTGGACCTTCAGTTTGGTAGGTCATCTAATGCCTCTTCTCTTCCATACCTTCCTTCAGAACAGCAGTTCTCAACCTGTGGGTTGTAAACCCTTTGGGGGTCAAATGACCCTTTTCCAGGGGGCATAGGGGTCACCTAAGACCATTGGAAAACACATACCTCCAATGGTCTTAGGAACCAAGACACTGCTCCTCTATTTGTCTACAGGCAGGTCTACCCACATGCAGATACACCCACATACAAGTATTAAAGGGTGGCAGCATTAAGAAGGTTGAGAACCACTGCTTCAGAGCATACTAAACACTGAGCTAGCTCTGACAGTGTGTTTGTCAATCTCATCAACTATGTGTACATTCTTGGAAAGTATACTACCAAGGTAAGGGAGTTTATCCACAGTATTCAAAAGTTCTCCATTTCCTGTAACCAATATTTCCATGTATGAGTGGTATGGTGCTTGCTGGCTAGTGGAGAACCTCTGTCTTCTTAGTGTTGATCGTTAGGCCAAAATTAGCACAAGTAGAAGAGAATAGATCCATATTTGCATCCCAGCCTCAGAAGCTGCATTTAGTGAACTATCATCTGCCATCAAAGTCACACATCAACTGTTTCTCCACTTTAGTCTTGGTCTGTAGCCTTTAAAGTCAAGTAATTTACTATCAATGTGGTAGCTGATCTTGATGCCATTTTTGTCTTCATTAAAGTACTCTGGCAGCATTGCTGAAAACATCATGCTAAAAAGAGTGTGAGCAAGCAGAAAGCCCTGATTCACTCTGTTGGTGACAGGGAAAGCACAAGAGTATCATTCATTATCTAGAACCTGTGCAAACATGCCATCATTAAACTGACTTACAAAACTGATTAATTTCTCTGGGCAACCAAGTTCTGTCATACTCTTCCACAAACCCTCACAACTGACATTATCAAAGGCCCTGGTCAAATCAAAGAATGTTGTGTACAGACCTCTGTTCTTCTCCTGGCATATCTCCTGAAGTTTTCTGGTAGCAAGTACATGTCCACCTTTCCTTGGTCCTTTCTGAAGCCATACTGGCCCTAAAGTAGATGAATGATCAACCTATTAAAGAGGACTCTGGAAATAACTCAAGAAATAGATTCACCCTTTGTCACTAGACAACCTACTTCATTTTCCTATATACAAATATATAATGGAAATATCCTTGAACTCCTAAGGGATTACCTCTTCTTGCCATATAACTCAGAAAATCATAGTTAGTTTTTGTATGAGCAGCAAACCCCCTATATTGTAAATCTCAGCTGGAATAAAATAAATACCAGAAATTTACCATACAAGAGGAGCCTAATAGCATTCAAAATCTCAGAGGGATATTTGGCTAGAGAGGGACTGACTTCAACCTGAGGTATACAGTCACTGGCTTCAGCATTGGTTAATACTGGTCTGTTGAGAACACTATGGAAGTGCTTAGCCCATCTCTCCAAATATAAGTGACTCCATCAGCACTAAGTAGTTGAGATGGGTCATAGGTCTTTGGTCCATAAATAACCTTCAGCGTATCATAAAAGCTCTTTGGGTAGTTACTATCAGCATAAAACTGAACTTAATTTACTTTCTTACTGAGCCAAGAATCCTGCTTCTCTCTAAGCTTCACTCACACTTTACTTTGATGAAATTATATACTGCCTTTTTACAGATAGGGTTGGTAAACCCTGTGAAGTTCTCTTTTTTTTATTTTATAGCTTCTGGATTTCCCCATCATTTTCATCAAACTAGTCTTGATGCTTGTCAGTGTTCTGGGCCAGTTGAGTAAATGCTGTGCTGTACACCAAATCTCTGAAAGCTGCTTCCTCTCTTTCTTCTCCACTGTTGCTCAGAGAAGCATCTAAACTGTTGATATTAAGTCATATGGTAGTCATCTTGCCTTGGGGCTGCTGCTTTTGTTGAATTTGAATGTTAAACTTAGAGAGGATAAGTCTATTATCTGTCCAACACTGTGTGTGTCACACATCACCTTCCTTACTCTCATGCTGTTTATCTCTTCTCCTCAAAATGGCATAGTCTATTAAATGTTAATGTTTGCTGTAAGGATGCATTCACAAAGTTTTAATGTGGTTAGGTAAATAGAAGACAGTGTTGGTGATGAGGTCATGAGATGCACAAGTCTTCAGTAGTAAGTGACCACTGCTGTTGCTGTTTCTGATTCCTCCCAAGGATTTCCTGACATGTCTAATAATCTGTGCCTACTCTGGCAGTAAAGTCACTCAAAACTATAAGCTTTTTCTCTTTCAGCACATTGATGATGAAATTCTCCAGGTCTTCATAAAATTTTTCTTTGACCACCTCAGGTTTTATCATAGTAGGAATATATATACTGATGACAGTGACATATTACTTTCCTGCAAGTGGTAATTACATTGTCATGAGTCTGTCATTCACTCCTTTTAGGAGGCATATAAATTGTTGACTAAATTGCTTTTGATCACAAAACCTATGCCAGCTTTGTGGCAATCCTCATCATAGCAGCCACTCCATTATAATATGTATTCAACTCCAACTTTGATAAACAGTCCTTCATTTGTCAGTGTTGTTTCATTTAGGGCTGCTATTTGCACTAAATACCTGTTGAGTTCTCTCCCAACAAAGTCATTCCAGGTACCAATGGTAAATGATCCTTAGCATCAAGGCTTTATAGCAATTAATTTCAGAATACCTCTTTCTCTCAGGTCACTTTTGCCACTTTAAATTATCATATGATTAGATCTCAAGAAAACTTTAGGGTTCTTCTCTTTTCCATTTCAGTCCTGATGTGTACCTTATTTTGTGGACAATGAAAATACAGCTTAGAGAGGTTGAAGTAACCCATGCAACATCACTAGCAGACTTAGAATTGAAAACTCTTATCTTTTGACATGAAATCTAATGTTTCTCCCCTATCCCTGACACCATGCAACCTTTAAATTCATTTCAACAATACAAGAAATATTTTTCAGGGGGTAGGGGGAAGAGAAAAACCTATCAATTTCTTCTTTGTTAGTAGGTTTAAATTCAATGCCTACAAAGGGGAAAACTAGACTAAGCTTTTTTGTTTTAATCCTAAACTCTTGTGGTTTTTAAAAAGTTTTTATGCTCCCTATTGCCTGTGTTAAATAATTATAATGATAACAATAATAATTTCCCAGTCTTTTTGTTGCCACTTCAATTCTTCAAAAATGAAGAAAGAGAGAAATTTTAAAGCCAGCAGTTTATAAAGTGTCTCCCATAACTTTAAACACTCTGCTGGATTTCTCCCCTCCATACTAATCCATTAAATTTTTAATGAACATGTAACACTTGAGTCCGTTTCCTGACTCCAAGCTTTTTTTTCACTAACTGTCTGTCCCCAGTACCTAGAACCTCTTCCTTTTCATCTCTGTTTCTTGACTTCCTTCTAGTCCCAGATACAATCTTTTCTGCCAGAAGCTTTTACTCATCCCTTTAATTCTAATGCCTTACTTCTGTTTATTATTTCCAATTTATCTGATATAAAACTTTTTTGTATGTTGTCTACTTTATTAGACTGTGAGGTCCCTGAGAGCAGAGATTACCTTTTGCCTTTCTTTGTATCCCTAGCATTTAGCACAGTTCTTGGCACATTGTAGAAATTTAATTATTTTTTTAACTAAATGACTGAAAGGGAGCCTATTTATTTCAGGAAACTTTACTTTACAAA
Source organism: Pseudocheirus occidentalis (assembly GCA_028646575.1). Lineage (NCBI taxonomy): Eukaryota > Metazoa > Chordata > Mammalia > Diprotodontia > Pseudocheiridae > Pseudocheirus > Pseudocheirus occidentalis. Next base: position 2,807 of record JAQQSW010016319.1, on the reverse strand, counting down.
GCAAACACCTTGGGATCTTAAAGGGGACAGATCCTTTCAACTCTAAAATATAACAACCTACCACCCAGCTCTTCTCCCAATTCAACTAGCAAAGTGAAATTTAAACAAAAGAGCTTTCCCCTGGGCAAAACTTTCAGACTGCCAGCAGCAGGGAGCTTACTCCTTCCTTCTTCTTCCAGTTTTCACCCAGCTTCCATTTCACACAGAACAGTGGTTATGAGAAGATGATATTCTCTCTCTTCCCCATACACTTAGTAGAGGCTGTAAAGATTGATTCCCAAGACTTTCAAGGAAAAATAATTTTCATTCAAGATATAAATAGCTGTGTTAGTCTCTATTTTTGGTTGTGTTCAGATTTAGGAAAGAAGGATCTTTGAAATGTATTTCAAAGGGAAGGATTGACTTCAACCTGAGGTATACAATGGAATATGTGTACCTCATACATATGCGATCTTTCAAATGTATTTATCACAGTTAGGAACATACTAGATAATTAATTCCTAAGGATCAAAAACATCTCTTCTACCAGCTGCATTAGTGATTTTTGTGTAATTTGTTTTAGTTAATAATCACAAAAATCTTTCAATTTACACATTCACATGCAAATGTAAATTACACACATATTTACATAATATTTTATTAAAACAGATTGTTAGACCTTAGTTCCTACATTATCATAATTGAATGATTACAGATAGTTTTCTCTTTACATATTAAAAGAAATCTAAACTTCAGATTACATAACAAATTAATAAAGCCAAATAGAATTAAGAACTAAAAAATCCCTGGACGTGGAAAAGTACCCCAAAATTCTAAACAAAAACTTAATATTTTGCTTTGATGAGTTAACAGCATAATTTTATTAATTTGAAGTCATCTTATTGGCTTTGAGTTACCCTACAAGTTTCTCCAAATTGAGATTAAGCTGACCTAATTTATTGAATTAGAGATGAGTTTGGTCATTGCAAATAAACCAGAACTACTATGACTATATATCCCAGGTTTTTCAGAAAAATCCAAAGTTCAAATAATATGTCCAATATATAAATCAGAAAAAAAAACCAATTCTTTGTTACATCAGGGGCTCTAATGTTTGCTCCAGAAGATACAATCCCTTTAGTTATGGGTAACATTGGTCCTTTGTGCCAAATCTGAAGACATGGATGGTTAAACCATTCACTGCGTCTTATAATATGTAAAACAAGATTGTATATGTACATAAAATTCTAGGCTTTACCATACTACCTATTAGAACTACTCTATTTAGCAGAGGTCAGCAGAGTGCTAGGGAACAGAAGGAATTTAGTAATAGGTAATGAGAGAAGTCTCATGGGGGTCAAACACTTAACTATTTCTTAAGAGGAAGAAGTGGCTATCTGCTATTGTTATGGGATGATAGTCCTATAGAGATGGAATTAGTGGGTAAGTGAAAACAGTGGGGTTCATTTTTGAAACCTTATAGACAACAATATCTTTTGTCTTTCAACAACAAGCAACATCTGGCACCTAGTGTGTCAGGTCGCTTTTTGCCTTTGACTTTTTCATTTTACATTCAATAATTATGTCCTTTGGACAATCTAATCACTTCCCCCCCACCAATTACACATCAAGATAATTTTAGTACTCATTTATATAAGATTTTGAGTTGCAAATTTTTCTCCCTTTCTTTACATGTGCTATCATGTAAAACATATATCCATATTATTAACATTTGTGAAGGAAGAAACAGAATAAAAGGGGAAAATGATAAAAATAAAGTAAGTGAAAAAAGTATGTTTTGATCTGCATTCAGAGTCCATAAGTTCTTTATTTGTATGTGAATCGCATTTTCCTTTTGAATTCTTTGGAACTATCTTGGATTATCATGTTTGCTGAAAAGAGCTGAGTCATTCATAGTCAATCATCACAGTGTTGTTATACTATGTGCCATGTTTTCCTGGTTCTGCTCATTTTGCTTTTCCTCAGTTCATATGCATCTTCCTAGGTTTTTCTGAAGTCTACCTGATCATCATTTTGTATTGCACTGTATTATTCCATTATATTCATATACCACAGCTTCTTTAGTCATTTCCCAATTGATGGGCATACCCTCAATTTCCAATATTTTGCCATCACAGAAAGGACTGCCATAAATATTTTTGTACATGTAAGTCCTTTTGTCTTTTTTATGATTTCTTTGGGATACAGACCTAGTAGTGGTATTGTCAGCTCAAAGCATACACACAGTTTGGTTTCCCTTTGGTCATAGTTATAAATTATTCTTCAGAATGGTTGAATTATGTGACATCACCAACAGTGGATAAGTGTCCCAATTTTCCTACATCCTCTCCAACAGCTATCATTCCTCTTTTTTAGTTAATTTGATAGGTGTGAGGAGGTACCTCAGAGTTGTTTTAATTTGCATTACTCTAATCAAAAGTGATTTGGACCATTTCTTTATATGCTTATAGATAGCTTTGATTTCTTCATATGAAAACTGCCTGTTCGTATTCTTTGACCACTTATCAGTTGGGGAATGGCTTGTATTGTTATAATTTTTTTCTCAGTTCTCTATCACATTCTATTTCTTCCTTCTGCATTTAGTATACTCCTTTTTTTCTCATCCTTTATTTTTGGTCATTCTCTCAAATTCAATTTATACCCATGCACTTTGTTTATGTGTATTTGTAAAGCCAATCAGCAGTAGATTCCTGAGAGAATGCTACTGTGAAGAGCTTTTAAGATTCAGATTACACAGTATTAGTGAACACTCTGTTTATTCCATTACAAAATCAGATTCAGTACAATGTTCACAGTTTCAACAGTTC
>JAQQSW010016318.1:0-11700 GCA_028646575.1 Pseudocheirus occidentalis | reverse complement strand
AGAGAGAGAGAGAGAGAGAGAGAAATTAATGGAATCTGAGTGCAGATGGAAGGTTTTTGTTTTGTTTTACTTTTTTACACTTTATTGTGTGTCTGTGTGTGTGTGTGTTTTCTTTTGCAATGTGTCTAATATGGAAATTTTAAAAAAATATATTCATTCAAGCAAAGTAAACTCTTGTATGTGTCTAAAATCAGCCCCTCCCAAAACCCAGAAAACATATTGTCCTTTGGTCAACTCTATTACATGACTAAATTATTAGAACCAAAGAAAATTGTGGAGCATTTTAATTTTTCTTCTTAACACCTGATGGAAATTCCTTAGTTTATTTTTTAAGAGCAGAATAATAACTAGTGTATTTTGAGTTTGGATGTATTTGATGAGAAATTTTCTTTGGCGTCCATTATTTAAAGTATTCTTTACACATTGCAGATTAGCATGAAATGATGATCTATGTTTTTCAGAAGTTTATTTCAGTGTCAGAATCAAATATTTTCACTACTGGTGTTGACAGCTTTGCTTGGAGTCTTTTAAATATATGTAAAAAATACATGTAAAAATATTCTTGCGTTGCCAGACCCAAACCCCAAATTACTCCCTTCATTTTGCCTTGTTTGCTACTGCTAACATACTTCTTAATGGAGTTGGAGGAAATCAGTGGACTGTGTCCACTACAGATTTATGCTGTCTAATTTCAATTGGTTCCTCACCTAAGCAAGTTGCCTTCTTCCTCCTCAATTGATTATCCTTCTTTCCACAGAGGCTGTTCAAAATTTCTCTGCTCAAGCCTCTCACAGCACCCCTTTGTCAGCTCTCTCAGCTGAGAACCATGTCTCAGATTTGGCTAATAGAGATCATTTGTCATGAGATACCACCTTTTCTTTCTACTGTACTGTACAACCCTCTGATAGCATGCCCCACTCTCTCCTCCTTGGCCCTTTTATCCCAGCCAAAGCTAACCCCTCTACAAGTGACCTTAATCCCATCCCCTTTGGCCTTTTCCATCAAATTCATATTGTTGGGGCCACTAGGGGGTGCAGTGATTAGAGCATGGGTCCTGGAGTCATGGGGACCTGAGTTCAAATTCGGCCTCAGACACTTAACACTTACTAGCTATGTGACCTTGGGCAGCTCTCTTAACCTTGATTCCCCTTCCTTTCCCTCTCCAAAAAGCCCCCCCCCCCAATTTATATTGTCAGTCTCTCTCACTTCCTCCCTATATCCCCCCTCCCCTTCTTCTCCCCCTTCAATTCATCCCTCAGCTGGTTCCTTTCCTGATACCTAGGAGACATACTCAAGTCTCTTCCATATTGGAAAAAAAATCCCCTCTAGGACCTATCTTCTCTTCATCTCCTTTCATTCTGTATCTTGCCTCCCTTTCATAGCCATACTCCTAGAAAAGCTATTTACAGCTATTGTCTCCACTTTCTCTCGTCCCCTGTGCTTTTCAGCGTTTTACAATATGACTTTCAACCAATGTCTCTCTCTAAAATTTCCAGTGATCTCTTAATTGCCAGAGCTGATAGTTTTTTCTCAATTATTATCCTTCTTGACCTCTCTGGAACATTTGACCACACCATTTGACCACACTTCTATATTCTATCTCTCTCTCCCTCTCTCCTTCTCTCCCTCTCTTCCTCTCTCCCTCTCTCTCCCTCTGCCTCTCCCTCTCTCCCTCTCTCTCTCTCTCTCTCCCCCCCCCATCTCCTCCATCCCCTTTTCTGTTCCATCTCTGATATCATTACTCCTAACTGTGGATATAAAGGCTGTGTCCTTTTATTCATCAGCCTCCAAAGATATAATTATCATCTTGATGCAGATAACTCCCACACCTATCCAGCCATCATCTTTTTCCTGAGCTACAGGTGTTCATTTCCATCTGCCTCTTGGATATTTCAAACTGGATATAGTATAGGCATCTCAAATTCAGCCTGTCTACAACCGAAAAGTTTCTGTTGAAGACAACAACATCTGCGTTCTCAGCTTTAGTATTGTCACAGCCTTCTCAGTCTCCCTTGCTCAATATCAATTGATTGGATGACTTCAGCAGAAAGAGGGAAGTCCATAAGGGAGATGGTCTTTTGGGGGAGCTAGTCAATGGTTGTAAGAATGACCCCCGAGGCATCCAGGTAACCTAGGAAGGTATTAAGTTTTAAGTCAAAATGTTAAAGAGCACTAAGCCTGACTCAATACTGTATTGTCAACTTTTTTATAATCAATGGACTCAGATGTGATGAAAGAAAATAGATCTTCAACTAAGATCTTTGTAATATGCTAACTACAGTTAATAGGAAAAATTTGGTTCTGACTAAAATTATTTGCTTGAGTTGTTACAGCCCTATTATTGAGGTCTCAGCATTTTGAATGTTCTACTTTGTTAAGACCCTCTACTGCTCAGCCAACAACCATTTATTAATTGCTGTGAGCTAAAGATTTTGTCCTGGCACTGGGAATAATAGACATAAATGAAAATTTCTCATCTTCAAGGAACTTACATTCTATAGGGAAGAAAACATGGATACAGAGAAGTATGTGCATAATAAATATGATTTAATAAGGCAGAGGGGAGCACTGACAGCAGGGGCACTGGGAAAAGACTAAGGAAAGAAGCCCCTGAACTGAACTTTGAAAGAAACTAGCTGAGGTCAGGAAAGAGCGCCTTCCCTTCCAGGCAGGGAGGGTCAGGCAGCAGAAAGGAGCAGAAATGGAAGATGGAATGTCATGTGTGGGGAACAGCAAGACAGCCAGTTTGGTTCCACCAGAGTTTATTAAGGGCATTCATAGGTTTGGAAAGATAAGGACAAACCAGGTTATAAAGGGCTTTAAATAACAGGATAGTTGTCCTTTGATCTTAGAAGAACTAGGGAGCCATTGGAGCTTATTGAGCAGAGCAGCAGCCTGGTAAGACCCGTGCTTTAGGAACTGTAAGAGAATTACATACAAACACGTCCTTGTATTTACATAGCATCTAGCTCTGAGTAGCTCAAAAAATTTCATGCTGTTTCAAAATAAAAAACAACTAATTTTATCAGAATACCTAGAAAGCAGAAGAAATTGTCACTAGTATCTAGGCAACTTGCCCAGGCATGTAGCAGGTTCTTGAAGGTACCATAATGCAACTAGGTGATACCTGCTGACTCTAAGGCCAAACTTAAGTACACTTGGCAATTTATTTTAGTGTTTTAAATACCAAAGCATATGCAAAATGACCTTAGTGTTTGGCACTTGTGTTATTAGAAACTCATTTGTTCATTAGATGTTAATAAATGCTTATTGATTTATTTGCATCTAGAAATGGCTTGGCCACTCAACTGAATCCTGATAGAAATTGATGAATATCTTTTTTTCTTCTTCTAGTGGGTCTGTTGAAGCAGTTGCTGGTGCAGCAGCTAGGTTTGACTGAGAAGAGGACTCATGATGACTGGCAGCGTTTCCTCAGGTTCAGGACAGCCTCTCAAGGTGTACAGGTCGAACACGCAGGTGCAGTCCAAAATGCCCTAGACCACCCTGAAGATAGTAAGACCAGCCAGCCTGGTGAAGGACAGATGCCCCTTCAAATAGGACCTGGAGAAATTGCTTTGTGTTACAGCCCAAGGACTTCAGTTGAATCTCCAGTTCCGCAGGATTATATGGAACTGGCATCTCAAGATAGCAGGCCAAGTAATGTTTTAGTCATGGACCACATGAATATGACCCCAGAGCCGTCTAGCACAGAGCTAGAAGGGGGTCCTGAGGACAGCGGAGAGCACTTTTTTGATGCCCGTGAAGCCAATAGTGATGATAATCCTTCTGAAGGTGATGGGACAGAAAGAAAGGATGAGGAAGCTCTTCAGTTACGGATCTCAGGCAAGTTCATTATGAACCAGTTCTGTCAGTTCTGATGGCAGTAAGTCATTCCTTTACCTGAAATAGATGATATTGTCCTGGTATACATGTCCTAAGAAGACTGGATAAAAAGCATTGAATTATCTTCTTAACTTGTGTGGAATCTGCAGTATTTTAAAATTCTAATTGTAACTGAAATTGTTAAATAGCACTAGTCACAGCATGATTAAACATGGGTATTTGGGTGTTTATAGACTTCTTGCCCAATATCAGCTCTGATTTGTCAGCTCTTGATAGTGGTAGTAACTTGTTCTTTTGCTCCATCAACAGGAAATGTTCTGATCCTTGATGGCTTTGAAACAGTGCAGGAGAGCTCTACAGAGGAGGAAGTTGCTTCGGGCCTCCCTTCTGTGGGTTGGGCTCACCAGCAGCAGCCTCTCCAAGATCCCCAATCTGATGGAGGAGGCTCTCCATTCACCCCTGATTTCCTACTCCAGCAGCGCTGGGGACCTAGGGAGGAGTCTGACTTCAGTGCTCAGAGTCCCTCTTCCTCCGCAGACTCACACAGCCAAATCATGCAGTACATTCAGAAGATAGAGGCTGACCTTGAACACTTAAAGGTATCCACTGCTGCTTTTTTAAAGCCTGTTTCAGCATCCCTAATGCTTGTTTCCAAGTGGCAAATGCTGCAGAATGGAAGCAAAGAAAGAATGAAACACTGATGTCAGTAAACTTGGTAGAGTCTGAATATGTGCATTCTCCGTGTCCGTGGAGAGGACAGGCAGCTGGGGCTTCTCAGGTTGTTCAATCACAAGGACGGGAAACATTTTTCTGTGTCCGTATTTTCTTGTTGTGTTTCCAAGTTAAAGGGTCTGAATGTATGTGATTTTCTTGGCTGATATTTGAAAAGATTTGAGTAACATGTTAAGATACGTGGTATCTGTATTATTATAAATCTAGAAATTTATTTTTTTCTAGGGAGAAATATAACTTTTTTATATATAAAAAAGGGAAAAGCCATAACTTTCTATTGCCTCTTACTTGTTTTGTAACACATTGTGATGGTGGTAGTCATTTTCTGAGTCTTATGACAGATGAAGAAATACTTTAGTGACTTTTAGATTGAACCTAAAACCTTTTCCTTTGACAATCCCAGCATTGAAGGAGAATTTTAGAAACGGAACAGAAGTTCACTAGGTCCTCTTAGGTTTAAGAGGCCAATTTCATCAAAATTTGAGAGACTCATTCCTAGTAGTAAAGGGGCAGAGTATGGGATGAATAAATAGACTGCCATTTTGCTAAACTGACCTCCTTATCCCATATATTTTCTCATTGTCCTTCTTTGTACGGTTTCTACAAGGTAAAAGATTGTGCCGACTTTAACTTATGGTTTTGGAGGTTTGTTGTATTATAGGATTAATCATGGTTTGAAAACCATTGTTTTTTGAGGAATTGGATCACATTTTAGTATCAGCTACCTTAATCTGTGGTAGAAAGAATGATGCTAAGGAGTCTAAGTGTTTATAGGTATGTTGTACTTTTACTAGAATAAATAGTTAAGGGAGGAAAAGGGGAAGATAGGAGTGTTTCTAGCATTTTAACAGTCTAAATTATCTCACTTCCATATTTTTACTTCATTTGGATATATTTTCTTAATTTTACGTAGTGTTATATAGAGTTGCCCTGTAGTTGATGAAATGTCTGAAATTAATTTGTAAGGAGACTAATTCTAATGAACCTCATGTTATACAGTATAAAACAGTTAATAAGGCAGCTTAACAAAAAACTTTGTGGGGATCTTATATGTTTGTTTTTCCTTTTCTGTGTATTCAAATGGATCTATGATTTCATTGATTCAAGAGTACCTTTTAACAGTAACACACTTGATTACTCATTCTTGCCTGCCTTTTCTATTTAACTTCCATCCATGTTCTCTCAAAATTTTGGCACAGAGGGTCAACCCACTGTATTGTCAGACATTCTCCTGACTTTGTAGGGGTCCCAGGAATATTCTGGCTGTCCATCTGCCATCTCTTGTTCTTGCTACCTGATTCACCTGTCTTTCTTATGTATCAGTTCTAAATTATTTTTAGCATAGGGTTGTAAGAGAAATGAAAGTTGTTTTTTTATAGGCAAAATTTCTAAACAACATAATGTTCTTTTTTGAAGGTGAAATATAAGTAAATAGTAAAGCAATTTTGCACTGTTATTGCATAAAAATCTTTATTTCCCATTAATCTTCCCTCCCCTCACTCCTGAAATTAGATGAAAATCATATGGGTTGTGTTTTACAGAAGGTGGAGGAAAGTTACATGACTCTTTGCCAAAGGCTGGCTGGATCAGCCCTCACAGAGGAGCACTCAGGTATGTAAAAACCAGTGTGCTCATATGGGATCATATGTTTTACATCTCTCCTTACCTTTTTCAAGAGCCAGGGATTAGGAAAATAGTAAATTTGAAAATCATGAGTGAAAGATCTACTGATGCTTTTCTTATTTTCTAATGATAGAGAAAATGGGTTTCCCTTGGCTTTTATGGCATTTCTGTGTTCTTTATGTGAACAAGGAGTTTAAAGAAGGGTTTTCCCTGTGCCTTTGTATGGATCTTTACCCAATGTAGATGTTATAATGTTATTTAGCATATCTCCCTAAAGTTAATTGGTTCAGCAAAAACCCATTACCAAGACAATGTTTTTGTCCATTACTTATAACATTGTTCCTATAGCACAGCCCTGCACAACCTGTGGCCCATGGGCTGCTTGTAGCAAGCCATAGGATTTTGGGGGGGCCCGCAAAAAAAGTAGAAAAAACATTAAAGGTTCATGACATTATGTATGGTAGGATTTAGTTATGTCAAAATTGTCTCTTGCACAGTGACGTCAGAGTACAGCTGTGTGTGTGTGTGTGTGTGTGTGTGTGTGTGTAGAAATATAAAAATGTGTGTGTGTGTGTGTGTGTGTGTGTGTGTGTGTGTGTGTGTGTGTAGAAATATAAAAATGCTTCTTATGAAGGTCCTGGGGACCATTTCCCCTGACTCACTCTTTTCTCCTTATGTCTTGATTTTTCCTAGATAAAAGTTAAAGCCGCAGCTCTTACTGGTGGCTGAAGGTTGGATTCTGAGCCTCGGCCTTGCTTCACCACATCCTGGCTCCAAGGTGGACTGGGAGAGAGTGTGTGACAGAGGATCTTCCTGTGGACCATCTGAGTGCTAGCCATGTCCCAGTATGCTCAAAGAGGGAATTGTTTTTTCCCCAGTATGGCAGCTGCACTTGTCTGTCAGTGAGGGAGTGTCCATTCTCTCATCTTCTTCCCCTCACTATCGGAAATTCATTTTGATTTCAGAACAAAAACCAAATGTACAGAGCTTTGGGTGTAGGATATAAAAAAAAAATGTATTTAGACATTTAAAAAAAAGAAAAAAGAGAATCAGATGTATTTATTTGACTTCATTCCACATTTTGAAAGCACATTTTAATTTTAATTTTGCTTTTATGGTTTTGTTTTAATTGCGTAGTAAGAGTTTTAGCCCTTTTTATTTAGTACACCCAAGGATCAGCTGCTCCTGAAATCACGATTTAGGCCTGGGGGTTGGGGTGGTTTGAGGAAAGCTAGAGGGAACTAGGGTGTTTTGGTTTCACTGGACTGAATTTTAGCACTCCCTGCTAGCCCCTAGACTGCTTCTTGAAGGGCTACTTCCCTATGGTTTTCATGTACAGAATGACTATATTTAAGAGGGGTCAGATAGAAGATGAGCTTCCTACTGTGGGGCAAGCATCCGTCTTCTATAACTAAGGTCACCTCCCATGTCACAAAAATTCTTAATGCACTAAATAGCCAGGCACTTGAAAATTGATTTATTCCCTCCCTGCCCCCTCCAGCTCCCCTCCCAATTTATTCTTCTTTTCTTTTCCATCAAATCAAGGAATCTGAGAGGGAAAAGAGAAGCCAAGTTTTACTTTCTTGATTATAAAATAGTCTAGTTTTGTTTAATTTTTACAGTTATACTAGGGCTTTGGCACTTGTATGAACTATCCCTGCAATTTGAGCAGAAAAATAAAAGTGGAAATGCTTCAGAGAGAGGGAAATAGTGGGGCGGGTGGGGGGAAGGGATGGAGAAAAGGGGAGAGATGGAAAGGAGGGTATATATTGAACTGAATCACTACTGAGCTGAACCATGGCTTTATTAGCCACGGGTACTGCTGATTATAGGGCCAGTAAGTTTTTAGTACCTGGAGGTTTGACTCTGATTTTTTGCACTGATTGTGCCAAAATGCTCTCTATTTATATTGCAAAGAGAGTCAAGGCTGGAATGGAAAGAAATGTGGTGGAGAAGACAGGACTGCCCACACCAGCTCCTGTAAGCACTTCCTTTGGCTTTACTGCTATAGCCCTTTCTATCTTGGGAGCAAGACTGACCTTGCACATTGAAACCTGCAGATCAATACCAGAATATACACTGAACCCTCCAGGCTGGTTCTGGATACTGCCTGCATTAGGGTTAGTAGCAGCATTGGCAGTACCCTACAGAGGATAGGGGTTCACAACTGTCACTTGAAAACGTCTTCAGTCACAGTCTTTGGACAATATTCTTTGTGCATCAGGTAAACAAGCTTTGTAGGGGTTTTTTTTTTTTTTTTGGCTTTTTTTTGTTTTGTTTTGCCAATTAAAAACATGTGCCAAATCTGCAGAATCCTGTTCCTATACAAAGCATTCGTTTCATCACATCTTTCAGTAGTGTCTTCTACTTTCTGTGAATGGTCAGTGTGTGATTTTTACTCCCTTCCTAGCCATCACAAAGAAATCAGATTTATCTCATAAATGGCAGGAATTCCCAGCTGTTTTTCAAGTATCATGAAGCTACAACTTAACCAGCTCATCTGACTGCATCAAGTTCCCTGCCTGTGTTTTGTCACCTAAGCTGTGCTTTTTGGACATGGCCACAATCACTTGGGAATATGCCTGTAGACTGGAACTGCATCTCAGATTATAAACGAAATGTAATTTAAACTAGAATGGGGTAAGGAACTTTAAAAGCAGAACCCTAGTACACAGAACACCAGCCTGGAGCTTTCCCTAATCTACCAGGAGGAGCCTACAGAAATGAAAAGGTTACATTATGTGCTGCTGGCAAGAATGCTGCAGTCACTGCTGACCCAAAGGGTTTTCTGTACACGTATCATGTATCCAGCCATGCACCAGTACCAGCCCGTCTGCATCAGAGGAGATGCTGTTAAGTGGGTCCAACATGACAGTTTAATTTGGGATAAGAGCAGTGTAACACACCTATAAGTTTGCTCCAAATACCTACAGAGTAACCACTTAACAGTACATGACTCCTTCAGGAGATAGGAAAAGTGCAATGTTTTAAATTCTATCCTAGTTAATTCACTAAATGGTCTTGAGCAAGTTAGTGATCCTGTCCTTCTTTAAGCTTATTACTCTGCACAGTGGAGATACATAATCTAGTGGGGGAGGGAGGGGGAAAGAAAAGCACATCAAATGTAGTTCAGGTGCTACAAAATAAGTTATTTTGTATCTCCAAAGCATAATCCAGGAGAGATCCCAAAGCTTCAGGTGCCCTTTCCATCTTAGAACTGCCGGTTACAAGGGAGAAAGATTCACTTTAAATTCTTATATCCACATCCTTCTGTTACTTTAACATCCTGTATGCCCTTCCAGTTGAAAGGGTTAGGGAATCACTCCTTAAGTAAAATTGGTCACTAGAAATCCCTTTTCCTAGGGAGAGATAAAGAGAAGTTTGGATCCTATTTTTTCAGAAGGGCACAGAAAAAGTGATCTGTGGAAAACCAATGAACTGTTTTGGGGGGATGCTGAAGGGACTTAGTAAAATGTGTTTTGTCCTTTTCTTTTAATGACTTCCTTGACTTAAGTGGTGAAATACATTGAGAACATCTCATTCCCTTTCAGAGAACAGAGAGAGTTAGTCAAGTTATATTGACAACCCCAAAGCACCATGATTTAAAATGGAGTTCCCTGCCTTAGAAGCCATATGCTTTGCGTACTCTAAAATCAGCTTATATTCAGGACCAATTTGAGGTGAAATTAACTTCCAGATTTCCCATCTTGGCTTTTAAGAGCTAAGAATCACATTCATTGTAGAATTCTACGTGGGCTTTTTTTTTTCAGACATGTTACTTTGTTTCTCTGATAGAATTAATCCTGTTTTTGTTCTCTGTGTTTTTTTTTTTAAACTCTTTGTTTATAAACTAGTACAGGAGACAACAGCTATCACTTCAGAAATTTCTGTATGAGAGCAGCAAACCAATACTCTGCTGCTTCCCATTCCTTACTTCCTTTGCTCTTTGGTGTTGGTAGATTCAACAGATTGTATACAGATTTCAAACTGGGATCTATCTCTCTATCCTAAAATGCAGTATTAATTTGGACTATTGGATTCATTTAAGATTTTGCTTGTGCTTTCCACCTTCAGCAATGTTACATTTTTGTAAAATGTTCTTTAATTCCCACCCCCCCATACCTTCCAAAATGCACCCCTCCCCCAAGTGTTTTTTTTTTTTTTACTTTCTCCAAAGAGTTTGTCATTTTTTTTTCTTCAGTAACCCACCTCCCTCCACTGGTGTTGGTGTTTTGTTAATGAATTTGTTGAAGGAGTGTGCTTTCCACACCCTTCCACCCCCCCCCCCCCCAAAATAAATAAAAGGAAACAGACCCTCTATTTCCAGGTGCAAACTGACAAGGAGGTGTACTGCAAAAATGGTCACTGTAATGTGCAAACAGTTGGTTATTATTTTTAATAAATCTTTGAATCTCTTCATACTAGAACATCTTATTTTCCTTGTACACCATACAATCATGTACTCTTTTAACAGAGATTACTTTAAAAAATCTGGAAGTATTCTTTAAAGAAACTTTATTAATAATCCTGTATTTTTACTGATCATGTTTTGAAATGTCTGAAAGACTTTATTGTTCTAATTATCCAGATGTATGTTTGTAAAATAGCTCTTTTATGAACTAGATGATAAGGTTGTATGTTTCTGGAACAAAATATTGGTCATCTAAAAAGAACTTTGTTTTCTGGGATCTGGGAAAATAGAAAATGAGCATTCAAATATCATTAAATAAGTTTAAAGGAACCATTTTTGATTTGTTTGTGTGGTGTTAGATTATCACTAGCTGCCTGTTCTGTAGGGGAAATTGGTGAGCAAGGCAAGCATTAGTTCATGTTGGTAGAAATGACTTTCAGAAATCTTGCTTATCAAGGCCTCTTTCCTAGGGAAGATGCCCAAATACAGCTCAGTAATGCAAAAAATTTTATGAATATTGTTCAGTCTGGAGCTCGTGGGCTCCACGCATCTGGAGAAGAGTTCTTTATAGCTCATGCAGAGACATTGTTACTAAATATTGCCTTAAACTGAAAAGTTTTCATTTTGTTAGGGTAACTTCTATTACCAGGTGCTGAGGCTTCCAAAAATGCCAACATCTCTCTGTTCCTACAGATGCCAATTTACCCCAGTGGAGCCTCAGACAGCTCTATGATTTGGTTCTTTCCTCTTCATGGAAATGAGAGGTTGCATTGTTTATGTAAATGAGCACAGTGCTATATCTTCTGATTTTGTGATGTTTTTCTGATTTTCAGTCATCCAGAGGTAAACCATGACTATTGGTCCACATTAAAAATTTTAATATAAGGAGAATATGCTTAGTATTTTATAGCACAAATTATTTAAGAATGTCTAGAAGTACTTAGTCCTTTAACTCTGTAGTCCTTTCAATTCTGTTACCTTTTGTATAAGTAATAAAATTCTGGTACGTTCCCTTTTACTTCCAGAAAACAACCTTCCAAGGACAATGAAAGAAAATTCCTTGTCCACATTTATAAAGGACTTTTTTTTTT
>JAQQSW010016317.1:0-11701 GCA_028646575.1 Pseudocheirus occidentalis | reverse complement strand
CCAATCCACTCTCCTCTCAACTCCAGCTGTGATTACTCCCAAGGAGTTAACTGGAAGTAAGGAGCTAAGCCTTTGAGGTGCTAAGTGCCTTTAGTAAGTGCCAATAGAAAGGGGCATGGAAGATCTTCTGATTTCATTAACATTACACCTGTGTCACTTGGCTAGTTTGTATTATATTTCTTATGACCAATCTTTGGCAAAATGACTACCATGAAAATAATTACAACTTATACACCATTATCCATTCCTTACAGAGGATGGAGAAGAAGAAGATAAAGTACATATTGACCTTGATAAGACCCTCCAAACTATCAGAGGATCATTGGATCATTGACTTAGGGATAGAAAGGATGGAAAAAGCCCCCAAATCAAACTCCATTAGTTTACAAATGAGAAAGCTGAGGGGCAGGGAGGATAAGTTCTTGGTTTACAATCACGTTGCTTATAAGTGGGTGAGGTAGGAACTGTATTGACATCTTCCTGACTCTAATGCCCTGTCCAATATGTCATGTTATCCCTCAAAATTAAATCAACACATATTTGGATAATTGATTTCAGTGTAAAGAATAGGTAAGAATCATGAGAAATATGTTGCAAATCATAAAGTAGGAGAAGGTAATGAGAAACTCAAAAATTACACAGACACCTTGGCCCAGGCTACTGTCCTTGAGAAACTAATTTGGTAGACATTGGATATCTCAGTTGTTGACTACCATCAGAAAAATCAAACTGAAAATTCATTAATGAATTAGTTATCTCTTTATAGTCAGACCACAAATTTGTTAGGGAAAAGATAGAAATTAAAACAAAGCTAGAAGAAGAAAAATATGCAAAAGATAATATACACAATTGACTCAACTCAATCCTGACCCATTCAAATGAGGTATTGATGCTGAAAAATGAGTAGCATATGTAAGAAATAACATAAATACAGATCATACTAATATCATACTGAAGTTTAACCAATGTAAATTAATTATTACTGGAGGGGAAAAAGGAGTCTAAAAATCATATTATTCAATAACCACTTATTTGCCAAATTGAGATAATAATAAAAGTAATACCAATTTAGTCCATAAACTCAACTGTGAAGTCTGGGAAATCATAAAGGAGAGAGATGCAATAGAAGGTAAAATCAGTCCTAAGAAATTTTAGTGGAAGATCCAACTAAACAAATTTATCCCACGGCTGCTTAATGGTGAAAACAGGAAGAAATAATAAGAAAAAAGGGAAAAGATCTGCAAATATTTTTATAATACACTATATTTATCATCAAGGATAATATAATCATTGCATTTGTATTTTAACACAGCACAGTTCTAGATGTACTTGTAAAGAAGATAGAAATGACACTAAAGAGAATAAAGATGGGAAAAGCAGCAGTATTTATATCATTTGTATATGCAGGACATCTATGATGGAAATAGCACAATTGTGAGGGTATTGAAAGATTGATTCACAAGTTGAACATAACAAAAATGAGGGAAATATTAGCTAGACTCATTTATATGAAATTTTTTATAAGAACTATCTGCAATCACAGACATTTTATGTGTGATGACCAAGTTTGATAAACTGGACTCTTCTTAGCAATGCAGTTATAAGACAACTCTACAAGTCTCAGGATGGAAGGAGATATCTACATTCAGGGAAAGATCTAGAAAGAACAGAGTTTAAATGGAGACTGAAGCAATCTACATGCTACCATTCTTTTCCATGTTTGGTTTTGTTTCTTCTTTCTGATTGTTCACTCCATTGGTTACAACCCTTCTTTACAACCAGACTAATGTCCAATGTGAAAGTATTTGCAGATCCTATGCTTGATTCCATGATGTCATGGAGCAGAGGAGAGCGAGGGGAGAAAATTTGAAACTCAAGGGATTGTGGATCTGAATCTCGTAAACTAAAAGTAAATAAACAAATCAATAAAATAAAATAAAATAAGCACTGCTAGAACAGAAAAAACGAACTATCTGCATCAGTGGTGTCAAATTCAAATAGAAATGTATCCTTATCCAGCAGTCTACTGACTTAGAAAACCATAATTTAACATTATCTCTGTCATATTATATTTTTATTTATTTTGCTATACATTTCCCAATTACACTTTAAACTGATTTTTGGCCCACGTTGGAGTTTTGCAGTCTGCTTGCAATCTGGCACTTCTGATCTATGTGTACATTGAGTTTACTCTGAATGAAGATATTTATTTGTATGGAAAAGGCAGACTTTCACAAATGAGAGTCCACAGGGGACCACATTATTATGAAGACACATTTAACTGAAAGATGTAGTGAATACAAGAGCCTATCAGTGATTGCTGTATGTTGATTATAAAAAGGGAATTTAATTTAGTAGAGCAGAATGTTGCCTTAAAGGCTCCCTTCCAATAAGCTGTCTCCCACGCATATATCAGTAGTAACCAAGACTTCTTGAAAAATTTGATGAGAGATAATCAAGTATGATTTTCTGAGTATACTGGCATTGTTGAGTTAGGAGTCACTCCAAAATTAGCTATATCTGCACAGTCAGAACACACATTTTTTAGGGAAAAGATACAAATTAATACAAAGCTAGAAGAACAAAAATGAGAAAAAGATATGATGTACAATGGACACAACTCAATCCTGACTTATTCAAATGAAGAATTAATACTGAAAAATGAATAGCAGATGGAAGAAAGAACATAAACATAGTCCATAATAATGCTGAAGTTTAACTGATATAAATAAATTATTATCACAGGGAGAAAAAAGAGCCTTCAAAGCACATAAATAACATAAAAACTCATAAATAATAAGCAAAGCAAAAACCAGGAAAACATATTCAACAAATGTTTTCATCATCGTGATGGAGATCTGGTGCAGAGTCTAAACTGAAAAGGATTTCTCTTTATATTTTGAGGTTTTATTGATATATCTTTTAATACAGTATTTCATAGTGGTTGAATCAAGCGTTGGAATATTGTAATGCTTTCCTGAGTAGGTCTGTGACCATCTGAAAGAATCTGGCTTACTCATATATGCAAGAAAAATATAGTGGATGAGGAATGTCATTTTCTTAGATTATGAGACAACATAATCAAATGAGACATTATTAGAGCTTCTTTATGAATATAGCATATACAAGTGTGTGTATATGTATATAAATGGCTTATATACATGAACAGGTAGTCAATCAATAAATATTCATTAAGAACCTATTCTGTTCCAGGTTCTAGCTAAGCTCCAGGAATACAAAGAAAGGCAAATAATTGTTCTTGCTCTCAAGGATCTCACAATGAGGGAAATGATATTCAAATAGCTATGTACAAACAAGCTATGTGTAAGTTAAATTGGAAATGATCAATGAAGGAAAGGCTCTAGAATTAAAAGTGATCAGGAAAGGCTTCTTAGTACAAATGGATAATGAGTTAATTTGGACTTATGATTAAATAGGCAGAGGAGAGTGGAATGGATTGTCTTCAGCAAGTATCAGTGCACCCCCATTCCTATCCACCCTTCATTCAGCCACTAAAATGATTTTCCTAAAATGCAGATCTGATCATGTTACTGTCCTACTCAATAAGATCTAATGGCTTCCTCTCACCTCCAGGAGCATTTAGTATAGTATCTGGCACATAGTAGGCACTTAATAAATGTTTATTGATTGATTGACTTTGTTGTCTAATATTTCTAGAAGGTAAGTTAATGTACTTTATGTGTAAACTCAAACTTTGGGTGTATTCTTAGTTACAAAAATTCATTAAAACCTATCTTTATCCATGCTCATTCAGATATGTGGCCATATTCACAGCAGAGAAGTTACCATTCTTGGAGAAAAAAATTAGCAATGGATTCATTAAAAGTACATATTTCAAAAATAGTACATGATTGCTTATGATCCTGATATTGAATTATTTTTAGTGATAGGAATGTATAAAGTCAACCCTACACTACATCTTCAACTAAACTTTGAACCCAAATCAAATTGCATTAAACAAAAACCTATTCAATAAGAAGAACCAATAATTAGTTTTATGTCCCTTTTTCTGCCTGATTTTGGTTGGGATCAGGAGCACAAATGCTTAGATGCCTTAAAATAAATACTCAGTTCTATTTACAGCTCAACCTGAAGCAGAGTGACAAAATATTTGAAAATTTTGTGCTAGATTTTTAAGAATAGCCTTTTCTCTTGTAGCTTTTGGATCACGAACACATAGAGATGATGAAAAAGAACCGACCAGTTGGGCAAGAGTTTGGTTTTTCTTGGAACAAGATTTAATGGCTTCCTTCCTTCCTTCCTTCCTTCCTTCCTTCCTTCCTTCCTTCCTTCCTTCCTTCCTTCCTTCCTTCCTTCCTTCCTTCCTTCCTTCCTTTCCTTTCCTTCTTCCCTCCCTCCTTCCCTCCATCCCTTGTTCCTTCTCTCTCTTTCTCTCTCTCTTTTTCCCTCCCTTTCTCTCCCCATCCATCTCTACTTTTCTTCTTTCTGGATTGCTTTCTTTTTTCCCTAATTTTTTTTCTTTCATTATTTTTAGGAAAGCATGTAATAATTCACCATTTTTCCTTGGGTTGGATTTTAGACCTTTTTAGATCTCATCAAGCTTGTGATCAGCTCACCTTATATTAAACATATTTAATGACTAGATGTGTGATTACAGTCATTTTAATTAAATAAGCTAGAAACATTCTATTTTAATGACTTCATAATTGGCACGTTCAAGTTGAGTTCCAGTCTATTTGCTTGTTATATTAGGTTACAGTTAAAAAATGTGTCTGCTGAAAGAATTGTTGAATAGATTGGAAATATATATTGATTTTTATAGTGCATCATTGGGTAGTAGCAAGAGTAAAGATAGCATTTTACTGTACTGGCAATAAAGCAAACCAAGAATTTGTGTCCACCTACATTGCTTTGGAAAACATAGCTAAAACAAATAGGGTAAGGGTAGTTTATTACAATTGGCTCTTTATTTTGAATAATCCTTTTGGATGGAAAATTTTTAGATTTAATATCTAAGTTGAAATTGCTTGTAAGGTAAAAGTTTACCAACATGTATCATTTCAAATATAGACCGAAACAATAAAATTCAATTAGAGAAAAATTACCCTGTATAAGAAATCCATAACTCTCTCTGTGTTGTTTATTTTTGGAGAAAAAGGCTTCAGAATTTCACATCTTCTAAGTATTATTTTGCAATCTGAGAGATGGAAAGGGCCAGCCTTGGAGTCAGGAATCCTGTGCTCAAGTCTAGCTTCTGAAGCATACAGGTCTGGTGAATATGAGCAGGTCATCTAGCCTCACAGTATCTCAGACAACTCCATAAAGGCACAAAGTAGAAATGAATTTGCTGATGTGCACCAATGGGAGGAGTTTGTACACTGTTGATAATCTATCTACACTGCTTTGAAAAATAGGCAGACATTGAAGTATAGATGTAGTTACAAGTATGCCTTGCTTTAAGTATTGGATGTTTTCTTGGAACATATAGATTGTTGTTTCTTAAAAAGAGAATCTTCTTAAATAAGTGTATGGGATTATTGAATTTGGCTTTGAGAATTCTATTGGGAATCCTTACTCTAAATGATTTTTGTGTAAAGTCATGCTTTTACTATCCTGGTTAAAATGAAGTACAATTCTGTCAGTACACAGATGTGCATATATGTATATATAAACATCAGCATATATATTTGCTTTTGTGGATCAGCATAATAAGCTGTCTATATAATAATAGCTGACTTTTGCATAGTACTGGAACCAATTTCTTGGTGGTTTTACGGGTGACAGGGGAGCCTCACTGGGCTCTTGTCCTATTTATTGGCAAATGTCTGAAATTTCAGTTGGAGCTTCTTGGGATTAATTCTTTATTTAGTAATTATTTACATTAAAATGAAATTCTCCATGAGAGGGGCAACCCTTTGAGTTATTACCAGTCATTTACATCTTTGAATGTGCTTATGAATTCCTTCTCTGAGAGTAGATTTTTGACAGAAATGTGAAGGCATTGGGCACTGGAGGAAACAGAAGAGCAGAATTGCTATTTAGAAAGGAAAAGGGGACAGGATGACAAACTAGAGATACTAAAAAACATTTTCTTCTTCTTCTTCACAATTTAGCCTAGGGCTGCTCATATCCTCCTTCCTCTGTTAATTGTTCCTAAAACCTGCTATTCTGCATTTCTAACCTCTTCCAGCTTTAAAAATATAGTCAAGAAACAAAGAAAGACTAACAATGAAATGAAGGCAGACCAAAGGGAGGGTAGAACTGTTGTTCTGATACCCTGGATCCCAATGTTCCACCTACACTACATGCTGTGAAATCTGGCAGCTTCCTTAATGTTCAAACTGCTGCCTAAAAGAGAATAAAAAGGGTGAAAAAAGAGAAAAATTACTTATTTAGATTCATCCCAAAAGGTTCAAGGAGCCAGCTGAGGCAGAAAGATGCTGTAGCTATGATTAGACAGTTATTCACATTTGATTAAAAGATTCTTTCTTGAAAAACATAAATGGGAGCTTGGTTTTTTAGAGGTGTGGGATTTTGTACCTTGTAAGAAGGAAGGAAGACTAGACCTCCTAAATACCCCATCGCTATTTCTTTGGCATGATAGTCAGGTGAAAGGAATATGGAAATGTATGTGTTCCCTGCTCCTGAAACATAATATTCCATCTCCTATTTCTTTGCCTTTACACTGGTCATCTCTTACTCATGTAATACATTCATTCCCTCCTCATGTCTGCCTCATAGGATCCTTCTCTTCCTTTAAGTCACACCATCTTGTTCCTGAACCATTTCCTGATCCTCCTATTTCTAGAGTCTATCCTCCTAAACTACCTACTTTATATATATTTTACATCAAAAATTTGTTTTGTGTATTTCTCTAAGCACTTATGGTCTCCCCTATTAGAATGTGAGCTTCATCAAATTAGAGTGTTTGATTTTTTTGTACTTGTGTTCTTAATACCCAGCACAATATATGGCACATAGTAGGTATTGGTGTTGATTGACTAGGCGATTTGAATGATTGCATGGTTTCTACCAATTCTTTAAAAAATATTCAACTCATAAATCCAAATTCCCTAAGACAAAGTTGGCCATAATTTCTGATGACAATGACTTGGTCTTGAATTGCACTCATAAGCCCCTCTATTCCCAAACAGAAACATGTATGCCTCCATCATTTTTTGATGCTTCATATCAATGTATAATTTGTTGAGTTCATTTTGATATTGTTTGTGAAGTCCTTTTAGTCTGGCTCTTGGATCCAACACTTTAACAGATTCTATCTGGAGGGAAAAAAGCATTGTTTATATTGAATATGTCAAATGACCTGTACTAAGTATGTCATTGCCACATTTATTATTGATTTATAAAGTGGCATCTCTTCTGTAAGTTGTTACTATATTTATTATGTTATCCAAGATCATCTCTCAATCCTCTTCCAATTTTTGACAAGGAAGTATTAATCTTTCTAAAGCTAGCTGAGTTTGGGTGATAAACCCTTTAAAATTAATAGTGTGAGTTTTTGTTTGGTTACTCTCTAGATTGGTTATTATCAACTTTATTCTTCCAAAGGTATGAGACAAATATAACTGATAATTACTCTCAACCTGCTATTCCCATTGAGTCTTGACTTTAGGATGCCAATAAGTCTCTTGGCAAACACTTCTTTGGCTTCTTCCTAGATAACTTTATGCTTATTATATTTTGCATGAAGAAGACCAAGGAATTAATCAATTATAGATTCATCTATTGCAGTGGTTCTCAACCTTCCTAATGCTGCCACCCTTTAATACTTGTATGTGGGTGTATCTGCACGTGGGTGGACTCACCTGGAGATGGATAGAGGAGTGGTGTCTTGGTTCCTAAGATCACTGGAAATATGTGTTTTCTGATGGTCTTAGGTGACCCTGTTCTACCCCAAAAGGGGTTGCCACCCATAGGTTGAGAACCACTGACCTATTGGTTCTGTTTGACCTCTGGATTCAAGCTCAAAACCTTTACTCTCTATTTTTCCTTGGTGTGCATATTGAATCCAACTGACATTTAGATGTTATTAAAGAAAGTTTCTGGAAGATTATGTTGCTGTTTGATATATTTTAGTGGAGCTGTATAATGTCATCTATGTACATTAAGTGATTAATTCAAAGTTATGGTGCAATTCACTTGACTTGGAAACTATACATGGTTATATTCAGGAGATATATTAAGTTTCAGGTGAGTTAGAATCATAGCAGTCTAGATCAATGATCCTTTAAATTTAGAATAGTTTTCTACGCAGATGTTACTCTAAAATTCTCACTATAATTGGTTCTGTGTTATATACTTGCAATAGATGAATGATGTATGAGCCTGAGTAAAAAAAAATTGTGGTAATCAATAGAAGTATCATGTTATGTTGCTTTTATTATAATTGAATAACAATTTGCTTCATATACTTTGGTGATACAGTTGTAGGTGCTTTTGCAAGAACTACATAACCATGCACAATAATTGTCCCACAACTTTGGAGACTCATTGGTGTTTTAATTTTTTGATAACATGTATGTCATGGCTTTTGTTAAGAAAGGTAGGATAAGGCTTGTGTTTGAGACAGAACTAGTAAAGTGCTTTGCTAATGTTCCATTAAACCTGTAAACAAGCAAATAATAATAGTAACAATAACACTGATGATAATGATAACTAACATTTACATAGTGCTTTAAGGACTGTGAAGTTCTCTCTAATATTATCTCTCATTTGATTCTCGTAACAATTCTGAGAGGTAGGTTCTATTATTATGCCCATTTACAGATGAAGAAAATGAGGCACATCAAGGTTAAATGACTTGGAGAAAGTAATAAAACTGCTAATGTGTAAAATCAATTTGAACTTAAGTCTTCCTAATGCTAGGCATAGTGGTCTAACCATTGTGCCACCTAGCTGCCTCTAGTGCTTATGATGTGCCATTGTTCTAAGATTGTTCTAAGCAATAGACATACAAAAAAAGACAAAAAACATGTTCCCTGCTCTCAGGAAACTCACATTCTAATGGGAGTGACAACATGCAAATTAAGTGTGCAAATATAAGTTATATAGAGTATAAATGAAAAGTAATTTTTTAAAAAATTATTCATTTTTAGTTTGCAACATTCAGTTACATAAGCTTTGGAGTTCCAAATTTTCTTTCCCTTTCCCCTTCCCTTTTCCCAAGGTGACATGTAATCTGATATAGGCTCTACATATGCATTCATATTAAACATATTTTCACATTAGTCATGTTGCAAAGAAAAATTATAATCAATGGAATGAAACAAGAGAAAGAAGAAACAAAGCAAAACAAAAGAGAGAGCAAGCAAATAATGTGCTTTGACCTCCATTCAAACTCTGTGATTCTTTCTCTGTATGTGTATGTAACACCATGCACAAGCAGCTTTCTAGAAGAATGCTGCTGTGAACAGTTTTCAAGGTTCTGACTACATAGTATAGTGAAATCTCTATTTATTCAACAATAAATCATTAATAAACAAAACCTTCACCAAAAAGCAAGGCACAACATTCAGAATGTTACAACTTATCACAGAAAATCAAAATCTAGCATTCATAACAACTTTTTACTAAAATGGTTACATAGTTTTCACCACAATGGTCACATAGTTTTGAACAAAGTACAATTTAGTCAATCAATCACTTAGTAACTCAATCATTCAATCATCCTTAAGAGGGTCACAAAATACAATAGCCAAAGTTCTCCACTCGTGGGGCACACTAAGTTACAAATCAGTCATCAATATTCAATCATCAGAAAATACACAGGCCATCCACCCCTTGGTCATAGGTAAATCACAGCCTTCTCAGTCAGTACACAGTATCCAAATAAAGTCTTCTTTCAGCTTGACTTGG
Organism: Pseudocheirus occidentalis; assembly: GCA_028646575.1. Taxonomy (NCBI): domain Eukaryota; kingdom Metazoa; phylum Chordata; class Mammalia; order Diprotodontia; family Pseudocheiridae; genus Pseudocheirus; species Pseudocheirus occidentalis. The sequence continues at coordinate 1,843 of JAQQSW010016317.1, read as the reverse complement.
GGTAGGCTCTCAGATTCCCTGGATACCTTTCTATGGTGCCTGCTCCTACCTGGATTCATCAAACTGTCACCTGGGTTCAAAGGCAGATAGCTCGCAGTTCCTCATCCAACTCTCCTTGCAGTTCCTGTCCCACACTGAAGCTCACAGTGTCCAGTCCACCTTAAATCCTCCATAGTCTCTATCCTTAGGAAGTCAAGGCTTAACAAACAAAGCACACCACAGTCATACTTCCTCAGTCTTCTGCATCTCTGCTGGTGCTCAGAAATCTTCAGCAGCTCCTCAGAAGCTCCAGCTGGCCCTCTGAAGAAGCTCTACCACCACAAGTTCCAAGGAAATTCTGACTCTCCCAGCTAGTATTTTTCCTTATATAAAGTATTTCTCTTCCCTATTCAGCCCCTTCCTGTCACATCAGCAACAGGGGTTCATACCTTCTGTTTCTTTAACAGAGGCTTAATTTGAAACTAGGTACTTAGTATCTGTGAGCTTTTCAATACAAAGGGAATATTCAAATTTCATTGCAATTTCAGTGGATTGCATTTTCCATCATGAGCCTTTTGGATTTGTCTTAGAACCTTGCATTGCTGAGAAGAGCCAAGTCTATTAAAGCTGATCATCACACAATGTGGCTTTAACTGTATACAGTGTTCTCCTGGTTCTGTTCACTTCACTCAACATCAGTTGGCATGTCTTTCCAGGTTTTTCTGAAGACCACATGCTCATCATTTCTTATAGCATAGTACTATTCCATTACATTCACTTGTTCAGCCATTCCCCTTAATTTCCAGTTTTTTACTGCCACAAAACTACTATAAATATTTTTATACATGTGAGTCCCTTTCCCATTTGTATGATCTCTGTGGGATATAGCACTAAAGGTGGCATTGCAGGGTCAAAGAGTATGTACATTTTTATAGACCTTTGGGCATAGTTCCAAATTGTTCTCCAAAATGGTACATTACTGTTCCAATTTTCTCACATCTTCTTCAGCATTTATAATTTTGCTGTTTTGTCATGTTAGTTACTCTGACAGGCGTGATGTGGTACCTAAGAGTTGTTTTGATTTCTCTAATCAATAGTGATTTAGAACATTTTTTCACATAACTATAGATATCTTCAATTTCTTCCTCTTAAAACTTCTTTTTCATATCCTTTGATCATTTATCAATTGAGGAATAACTTGTATTCTTATAAATGTGCCTCGGTTCTCTATATATTTTAGAAACGAGACATTTATCAGAGACACTGTTTGTAAAAGTTCTTTCCCAGTTTTCTGCTTCCTTCTAATCTTGGTTTCATTGGCTTTGTTGTACAAAACCTTTAATTAAAAGTAATCATATCAGGGAAGGTCTGTGGAGAGAAGAGCCAGAAAGGACTCCTGAAGAGTGTGGGATTTGTGCTATATTGAATGAAGATGAAGAAAGTAGGACTTTGTGGTTAGGAGGAATAGCATTTCAAGATGCTGGATAGTCAGTGAAAGGACACAGAGTTAGGAGATGGAATACCATGTGTGAGGAGCAGCAAGTAGGGCAGTGCAAGTAGGGGAAAGTATGGGAACTCTTGGCAAGTTTGGAGTGCACAAGGTTGTGAAGAGCCAAACTGGATTTTGTATTTGATCTTGGAAGGAGCTTTTGGATACTAAGAAACCCCATCTTTTTTTTTTATTTTTTTTATTTTTTTTTGTATTATTATTATTATTATTTTTTTAATTTATATTTTTTTTCTTTTTTTTTCTTTTTTTTTAAATTTTAATTTATTTTCTTGGTTACATCATTCATTTCCACAAGGTTTTGAGTTACAAATTTTCTCCCCTTTTTGTCCCTACCCCCCAGCCCAGAACATTGAT
>JAQQSW010016316.1:0-11701 GCA_028646575.1 Pseudocheirus occidentalis | reverse complement strand
TTCAAAAAAAAATAGTTATTTAGAGCATTTTTTATATGACAATAGAAATGTTTAATATCATCCTCTAAAAACTGCCTAATCATATCTTATTGTCCATTTATCAGCTGTGGAATTACTTGTATTCTTGTAAATTTGACTGAGCTCTCTGCCTATTTTAAAAACGAGGCCTTTATCAGACACATCTCTTGTCAAAATTCTTTCCCGTTTTTATGCTTCCCTCCTTGGTTGCGTTGGCTATGTTTGTGAAAAAAAAATTCAATTTATTGTGATCAAAGACATCCATTCTTCACTTCATAATGTCCCCTATCCCTTGTTTTGACATAAATCCCCACATTCTCCATAAATCACACAGATAAACTATTACTTGCTCTCCTAATTTATTTATGACATCAACTTTTGTCTTGAAACTGTGTAACCAGGGGTGGAGGCAAGATGGCAGAAAGGAAGTAAGAACTTTTCTAAGCTCCTGTGTGAATTCTTCCACTAAAATTTAAAAAGTGAATTTGAATGGATTTTAGAGTTACAGAACCCGTTGGGAGACAGAGGGTAACAGATTTCCACCCCAGGAAAGTACCCATGAAGCCCCCCTGGAGAAGGGGAGCATGGAGCACATGGGGGCTGTACCAGCACAGAACTGAGAGCAAACTACAGTAGACTAAAAAAGAGCTCCACTCAAAGAACTCACCAATGCAAACGGTGATTTGCAGCCATCTCACCAGGATGGAGGATTGGTCAGAGCTGGAAAAGAGAAAGTGCAGGGCCCATAGCAGCTACAACAGTTTCTCCTGGGGCTATCAGCCCACAGGCGGGATGTTTAAAAATCATCTACCTGATCTTCCAGGAGCCAAGATGGCAGAGTAAACTGCTCTGATGCCCCTTCCCTGATCCACAAAACCCAGAGATGAATGTCCCACCCAGAGTAAAATCCTGAATTAGTGGATACAGTTTCAGGGTAGGAAATATAGAAGAAGGGTGAACTGAGACAGTACTGAATATGAAGTGAAGGGCAGGAGGGGTCCCAACAAGCCTCATATCAGCTGACCTGCAAGAAGTTCCAAAGCCCAGGGGGATGTACCCAGCAAGCCCAAAAACACAAGCCCAGGTATACCTTAGCACCACCAGGAGAATCTGCAGACAGCAGTGCTGTTGGCTTCCAGATGCTGAGCCTGCCAGAGCTGTAGCCCCAGAGGCACAGGGTGGGGACCTGAAGTGTCCAGACTGCCCTTCCCCCAGAGATACTCTGTTAGCCTCAGGGTAACTCAGGGGAAACACTAAGAGTCCTGACATTGGCCTCAGTATAGATACACAATAGCTAGAGCAAGCGAAGTTAAAAAACAAAGAAACCTCTACCTCCCAGCCTGAGAAGCATGGTACATCTGTACCCAAGAAGCAGATATCCACTCTAAAATTTCAGGACATAGGCAATCACAATGGGCAAAAAGGAATCTATGAAATCAAGAACAATACTATCCTATTATACTGAACAAGAATAACCAAATTAAGAGGACAAAATGGACTCTATACACACACCTAAGACTACAAAAGGAAATATGAAATGACATCAAGCCAAAAAGGTATTCTTATAGGACCTCAAGAAAGATTTAGAAAGCCAAATTAGAGAGATTGCAGATAAATTTAAATCTACAGTGACCAAACTGGAAAAAAAAACCCTCACTGAAAAAAAATAAATCCTTAAAAAGTAAAATTGGTTAACTGGGATGGGAAGTTCAAACTCTAACTTGAGAAAATGCCTACCTAAAATGAAACCTGAACACCTGGAAAAGGAGCTTCAAAAACTAACTGAAGAAAATAAATTACTAAAAATTAGAATCAGTCAAATTGAAGCTAAGGATTCTATGATGTGTCAAGAGTCAGTCAGACAAAACGTAAAGACTGAAAAATTAGAAGAAAGTGTAAAATATCTTACTGGAAAAAACAACTGACCTGGAGAACAGATTCAGGAGAGATAACATAAGAATTATTGGTCTACCAGAAAACCATGTTGAAAAAAGCATCCTGGACAACCTCCAAGAGATTGTCAAAGAAAATTTTCCTGAGGTCCTAGAATCAGAGCATAAAATAGTTTTTGAAAGAATTCACAGGCCTCTTTCTGAAAGAGATCTCAAATTGAAAACTCCAAGAAATATGGAAGCCAAATTCCAGAGCTACAAAGTCAAGGAGAAAATATAGCAAGCCCCCAAAAAGAAACAATTCAAATATCCTGGAACTATAGTCAGTATTACACAGGACCTAGCAGCTTCTAGATTAAAAGATCAGAGGGATTGGAATTTGATATTTCATAAGGCAAAAATGCTAGACAAAAGACAGCAACCAAGGATCAACTAGCCAGCAAAACAGAGCATTATCTTTCATAGAAAGAGATGGTCATTTAAAGAAATAAGGGGCTTCCAGAATTTTTGATGAAAAAAACAGACCTCACTAGAAAATCTGATCTTCAATTAAATGAGGTAAGAAAGCCATAAAATGTAAACAAGGAAAACACACACACACACACACAACTTGGGATTTAGTAAGAGTAAACTCTTTACATCCCTATATGGGAAACAGATACCCGTTAATGTTGAAATCTACATAATTATTGTGACATTTAAAAAGGATATACATAGATAGAGGTCATGGGTGTAAATGAACTAGTCTAATGAGAAAAATCTATTAAGGGCTAAAAAAGGACTGCAAGAGGAGAAAAGGAATGGATGAGGCAGAAAAAAGATAAACTATGCCACACGAAGAGACATAAAAACATACAGTAATAGAGGGGAAGGAGGGAGGGAAAAGAACATCATAAGAACTTTATTCTCATTGGTTTTGGTTCAATGAGGGATCAACATAATCAGTTAAGTTGAGAATTCTAATAGGGAAGACACAAAAACTCATTATAACAGAGGGAAAGGAGGGAGGGAAAGGAACATTGTTTAATATTTACTCTCATTGGATTGGGTTAAGGAAGGAATTGCATACTCTGTTAAGTGTGTAAGTCCTTTGTCCCCTACAGGCAGTAGGATGGGGAAATGAGAGTAAGAAGTGGGGTGGTTACAAAGGTAGGAAATAGTAGTTAGGGGAAAGGGGAGGTAAAGAGGATAGGCACAGGTAGGGAATACAGAGGGAGGTTGTGGTCAAAAGGAAAACTCATAAGGAGGGGAAAGGAGAAGGAAGAAACAAAAACATAAGCAGGGGAAGGAATAGGATGGAGTTAAAGACACAGATAGTAATCAAACCTGTGCAAGTGAATGTGATGAACTATCCCATAAAATGGAGGTGGATAGCAGAATGGAGTAAAAACCGAAATCCTACAATATGCTGTCAACAAGAAACACATTTGAAACAAGATTCACAGGGCAAAGGTTAAAGGCTGGCATAGAATATCTTAAGCTTCAGCTAAAGTAAAAATAGCAGGGGTAGCAATCTTTATCTTGGAAAAAGCAAAAGCAAAAATAATCTAATTAAAAGAGATAAGGAAGGAAACAATGTCCTGCTAAATATAATAGAAATAAAATTCATTTGGAAGAACAAAAGGTCCAGAATATCAAGGGAATTAATCAAAATAAATGGGAGAGAAGGTGGCCTAGCCACACCAGATTTTAACTTGTATTATAAAGCAGCAGTCATCAAAACTACTTAGTACTGGCTGAGGAATAGATTAGTGGCTCAATGGAAAAGATTGGGAAGAAAAGACTCAGTAGTCAACAATTATAGTAATATAGTGTTTAATAAACCCAAAGACCCCAGTTTGGTGGATAAGAACTCACTATTTGATAAAAACTCCTGGATAACTGGAATATAGTATGGCAGAAAATGGACATTGGCCATTATCTAACACTGTACACCAAAATCAAGTGCAAATGTAATCACATTCCTTAATTTATACCCACACCCTCTGTCTACATAGATCCCTTTTAAATATCATAATGAAGATACAATTCTCAAGACTTAAGTTTATTGTCCTATGTAGGAATGTAAACAGTTTGTCATTATTGAATACCATATTTTCATTTTTTTCCCTCCTGTTAACCTCTCTGGTCTTTTCATGAGGGAGGTCTAGAAGTCCTTCATTTCACTGTACGTCCATCTCCTTGTCTGAATATTTATGCTCAGTTTTGCTGTATAGTTGATCCTTGGTTGTAGTCCAAGCTCCTTTACCTCATGCAATATATTCCCATTCCTTGGATCTTTTAAGGTCAAAGCTTCAGGGTACTGTGTGATCTTAATTGTAGTACCACCATATTTGAATGGTATCTTTCTAATTGCTTGCAGTATTTTCTCCTTGACCTGATAATTCTAGAATTTGGCTACAATATTCCTTGGAGTTTTCAATTTGTGATCTCTTTAAGGAGGTGTTCAGTGGATTCTTTTGATAACTATTTTAAACTCTGCTTCTAGGATGTCTGGGCAGTTTTCCTTGATGATTTCTTGGAAGATATTATCCAGGATCCTTGTTTTATTCATCATGAGTTTCTGGCAGGCCAATAATTCTTAGATTATCTCTCTTAGATCTATTTTCCAGGTCAGTTTTTTTCCCCAATGGGATATTTGAACTTTTCTCCTGTTTTTCATTTCTTAGGTTTTGTTTAACTGATTCTTAATGCCTCATAGAGACATTAGCTTCTTTTTTTTTTCTTTTTGGAGGGCAGTTGGGGTTAAGTGACTTGCCCAAGGTCACACAGGAGACATTACCTTCTACTTGGCCAATTCCCCAATTGTAAATGAAGTATTTTATTCAGTTAGCTTTTCAACAACCTTAATCATTTGGCCAAATATACTTTTTGAGAAATTGTTCTCTTCGATTATTCTTTTTCCATTTTGTCAATTGCACTTCATTTTAAATATTCAATTTTTCTTCTACCTCCCTAATTTGACTTTTAAAAGCCTTCTTCACCTTTTCCAAGAATGCCTTTTGGGTGTGGGTAGGTGACACAGTGAATAGAGCACCGGCCCTGGAGTTAGGAGGACCTTAGTTCAAATTCAGCTTCAGACCCTTAACACTTACTAGTTGTATGACCTTGGACAAGTCACCAAACCCCAATTGCCCTGCCTTACCTTTCCAAAAAGAAAAAAAAAGATTGTTTTTTGGATTTTGAGACTTCAAATTCCTTTTTCAGGTTTCAGATTTGGGTATATTGTCCATGCTGTCCTCTTCTGAATTTGAATTTTGATTTTTCCTGTCCCCTGAGTAAAAATTTGTGATCTTTGATTTTTCTTTTTTTCCTTTTTGTTCATTGTGATTGCATTTTTCCTGGCTTTCAAAATGTATCTCTCCTTCTGAGGTACAAGCAACTCTTTCCCATGCTTCTTTTGCTGGGTGCTAGGGGCCTGATTTCTTGTTTTCTGTGCTGTGGCCTCTGGTTCTGGCAACTAGAAGGTATATACTGAGGTAAGACACAGTCTGAGTTTCCCTAGATTACACTGAAGCTGGTGGCATGAGTTGTGGGGATAGGGGAGATCTTGCTATTAGAGTTCTCCTTCTCCCCCAGGCCTACCACAAAGCAGAGGTAGCCTCAAGTGCTGGTGGATGCCCAACCCCACTAGTGTCTGCTGATTCCCCTGGCTGTGTGAAGGCATGCAAGGAGTCCTGGTGTTGGTACTTGATGACTCCACCATGCTGTGACTCAAGTATCTCCTGCTGATCTGTTAAGGTGTGTCTTGCTCCTCGTTTGTTGGGATGTCTCCTGTTCTGCACTAGTTACCTTCAGCTACAGCAAGAGGTTAACTCCTCTAGCCACCCAAGCTAAAAGACTGCCATGCCCTTTTCACTGCCTCCATTGTTCCTGGGGCAATATTCTCTGTGTTTTTTAAGGTCAACAACAGGGAGTAGGGGGTGAGAGCACTTACATTTTACTCTGCCCTCTTGTCTCCTAGAAGTTTAAATAGGTGACTTTCAAACATTTAGTCTGTGGACTGATACCCCTAGGTGTAGCTGCTACTGCTGCTGGAGTCCCAGCACAGGGCTGTGCCTCTCTCTCACCAGTTCTGACCCCCATCCTGCACTGAGAGATCTAGGAATTGCCACTTCTCCTGGTGATTCAGTAAATTGGGGTTGGTTCCTGCTTTGCTCTGGCCAAGTCTGTACTGGTGTACTCTGCATGCTCTGTACTCTTCTCCCAAACTTGTGCAGCAATCCTTCCTCTTCATTCCCTAGGTTGTCTTGGGCTGGAAATTTGCCACTCCCTGTCTCTGTGGATTCTGACACTCAAAAATCTGTTCAGATTCACTCATCAGTATTTGAAGGAAGTTGTCAAACCTTGGTTTGATAGGTATGACACCCTCTGCCATTATGGCTCTGTCTACCTATACTAAAACTTAATAGATGGAGGAAGACTAGTGTCTAAATATAAGAAAACTTTGTGTTTACGTGTATTCCACATTACTAAAAAGCTATATCAATATTAGTACTATTTTCATGGATAGGTAAGATGGTGATATATGAATCAATTAAAATTCATTGATTTAAACTTCCAGGATTTCAGTCATAGTAGACAAGAACCATACTCTACATTATAACTTCTAAAGCTTTATGGACTCCAAAGTTGTCACTTTTATCTGGCAAAATATTAAATTATACTTTATCTTTTAGATAAAGTCCCAATAAGTTAATGTGTCATAGCACTACAAAGACATAAACTAAAATTAAAAAAAAAAGGATTTCCTATGTTCTTGGCAGTTCAAAGACATCAGTATTCAGGATTTATTACCAGTCAATATTGACAGGTACAACCTAATAATTGGGAATAAGGAATCTTACAAAACTGTCTCATTATTCATTTTCACTCCACATTTTTTCCACTGGCCTGGAATCAATAACTATACTTTACAAAATTAAAACTTGGAATAATGTGAACTTAAATACATATCACCACATTAGGAGATTTATTATTAGCACTAATTAGGATCTAGATATATGTTCAATAAATCCATTTATAATTGATAGTATTAACAGCTGCTTGAGGCTCAGAGAGATTACATTACTTGATCATGCTAGTAAGTATCAGAGGAGGACATCAACACATTTTTTCCTGACTATGAACCTCTTTTTTAGCTAGTACCACATTGCTTTTAATAATTACTACTCTGGTAGGGTCAGATCACCTTCCTACCCATTTTCTTTTCATTGAGTCCCTTGATATTTTGGGGCTTTTGTTTTTCCAGATTGTAAAGCCAATCATGAGCAGCTCTCCTGAGGACTGCTTCTGGGAAAAAAGTAAAGTTCTAATCACATAGTACAGTGAATTCTCTATTTACTCAGCAATAAACTAAAGCATAACATTCAAGAAACTAAAGTACAAGATTCACAATAATATAGCATAATAACTTATTACTAAGGTGGGGACATAGTCTTAAACAAAACATAGCATTTAGTAAGTTACAATCTCTTCAGTCAATTCAGACTGTCCAAGTAAAGTCTTCATTCATCCTGGCTGGTTTACAATCATACTTAAGTCAATCATCCTTAAGGGATAGCAGAAAATATGAACACCATCCAAGCCAAGGTCACAATAAGTCACAATCTCATCAGTTAATACAGAGTACACAAGTAGAATCCTCTTTCATTTTAACTCCAGGCTGACTTCTAAACTCCATGGCTCCTTTTCCAAGGGCTCACCTTTCCCAGCTCTTGCCTGGATTCACATGACTCTTGCCAAGACTCACAGACTCACCTGGACTCACACATAGGAAGCTCTCTGGCACTGTTTCATACCTCAGCTTATGAGTGCTGTTCCACTCCAAGCTCTCTGAAGTTTATGTTTCCAGGAAGACAAAGTTTAATGGGGCTACAACAATATTTACACATATTGCCAACAATATCATCTCAATTCACTTTCTGTCTGACAAAGTAACACAAATCAACAGAGTACTAGAGAATACTCACATCTCAAACATTGTCTCTCTTAGCTGTCAGGAAGTAACACAGATCAAAATATAACCAAAATCCCAAGTATTCTCTCACTCAGTTCCACTTGGTCTCAGCTCTTCTAGAGCTGTTCTCTACTCTGATCCTTCTTGTTCCTCTTTCACTCTTTTGGGAAGCTAATCCTACTCTGTGCTTCATGTGATTGCATTAGGTCTACTGCGAGCAGGGAAGGTCTCCAAACTCTCTTAGGCCTATTAAGGCAACACAATGTATACAGTTTCCAATAAAAACTGAGGATACAATTGAAGGGGAGATACAAAGGAACTGGACAAGCTAAAACAAGCAGCAAAGTACTACTTTGCTTGCTTTAAACAGACTGATTTTATTATTATTTTTATAGCTTTATGAAATAATTTTTTATGGATTGATTAATATGACACCCAATGAATAAATTAATTTAGATAGAATTGTGATTTTTCTTATATTGGCTTAATGTATATATGAACAATTAGTATATTTTCCTTCTGTAGATATGAATTTCTATGTGTAAAAATTGTTTTATAGTTGTGATCAAGTAGTTCCTGGGTTTGTCTTGGTTGGTAGACTTTCAAGTATTTTTAATTGCCTAAAGTTATTTCAAATGAACTTTTTCATTTGTCTCTTGCTTCTGGATAGTACTGGTAATATGTAAAAATGCTGAAAATTTGTGTGTTCATTTAGTTGAGTATACAACTCTGTTAAAATTGTTAATTATTTCAACTAGCTTTTTCAGTTAATTCTCTAGAATTTTCTAAGTATAGTGTCATATCATCCTCATAGAGTGATAATTCAGTTTCCTCATTGTCTATTCAAATTTTTAAAAATCTTTTTCTTCCCTTATTGCTATAGTTAATATTTCTAGTACAACATTAAATAGTAGAGGTGATAATGGGCATCCTTATTTCACCCCTGATTATATTGGGAAGAATTCTCTCTTATTCCCATTACATATAGTGCTAGTTTATGATTTTCACTAAATATTATTTATCATTTTATGTTCAGTTCCTTTTATTCCTATGCTTTCTAGTGTTTTTAATAGCAACAGGTATTGTATTTTGTCAAAAGCTTTTTCTGCATCTACTGAGGTAAGAATTTGATTTGTGTTGGTTTTGTTATTGATGTGGTCAATTATGCTACCAGCTTCCCTAATATTGAACCAGATGTGCTTTAATGGTATAAATTATACCTTATCTTAGGACATGACCCTTGTATGGCTATAATCTTTTTTTCTAATATATTATTTAAAATTTCTGCATCAGTATTTATTTGGGAAATTGAAAATTTTCTTTCTGTCTTGGCTCTTCCTAGTTTTGGTATATGCACCATATTTGTGTCATAAAAGGAATTTGATTGGATGCCACCTATTTTTCTAAACAGATTATGTAGTATTGGAATAATTTGTTCTTTACCTGTTTGGTAGAAATAGCCTATAAATATTTCTGGTCCTGGGGTTTTTTCTTAGGAAGTTCACTGATATTTGTTCAATGTCTTTTATAAGCTTGGTTTATTCAAGTATTTTATTTCTTCTCTTCATCTGCACAGTTTATGTTTTTGTATAAATTTATTACCATATAACTGGGCAAAATAACTCCTAAAAATTGTCTCAATTTCCTTTTCATTGCTGGCGAACTGATCCCTTTCATTTTTGATACTATTTGCTGTTCTTCTTTCTTTGTGTTAATCAAATTAATCAAAGGTTTACCTATTTTATTGTTTGTTTTCTTCATGAAACTAGCTCTTATTTATTAGTTCAATGACTTTCTTGTTTTCAATTTTATTCATATCTCTTTGATGTTAAGGACTTCCAATTTGGGTGTTTAATTGGAGACTTTCACTTTGTTCTTTTTTCTAGTGATGTTTTTAGTTGCACGCCCAATTCATTGATCTTTTCTATCCTATTGATGTAAGCAATTAGAGATGAAAGTTTTCCCCAAATATCACTTTGATTGCATCCCAGAAATTTTGGTATATTGTCTGATTGTTGTCATTTTAATTAAATTGTTGATAGTTTTCTTTGACTCATTCTTTGATTTACTAATTTTTTAATATTGGACTATTTTGTTTCCAATTAATTTTTAATCCTTCTTATCTTTGTCCATTATTTATTGATTTTTTTGTTGCATTATGGTCTTAAAAGAATATGTTTACTATTCTGCTTTTCTGTATTTTGTTGTAAGGTTTTTATGTCCTAATACATTAATTAAAAATACACAACTTATGACCCTCAGCCACTGGCAGCAGTACAAAGAATTTTCTCTCCATGCAATGAATGTTTTCATCTAAGTTTTTCAAGGACTGCCTGGAATTTATTTTTTTCTTAGGTGCAAGTGGCTATGGGTTTCAAGCAGCCTGAGGGTCTCAAGTTGTGCATGTCTGTAATGCATGGTCAATTTCTGTATAGTTGACATCCACTAATGAGAAAAAAAAGTGTATTCCATCCTATTTTCTCCAGAGTTCTATCATATCTATCTTTTCTAAATTTCTATTCACCACCTTAACTTTTTTTGTTAATTTTTATTAGATTTATTTAGTTATGAAATTGCAAAACTGAGATCCCCCACTAATATAGTTTTATTATCTATTTCCTCCTATAACTCATTCAACTTCTACTTCAGAAATTTAGAGGCTAAACCATTTGGTGCATATATGACTTCATTGTCTATGGTATCATTTAGCAAGATATTATTTCCTTCCCTCTTTTGATTAGATCTATTTTTGCTTTTCTTGTGTTACATGATATTTTATATATCATGTAGCCCAACCTCCTTATTTTATGGGAACAAAAAGGGGATTGCTTGTGCTTCTTATATTTACTCTAATGTTGTTGCTTTCCATCTTGATTACAAAAGAAAACGAGTCATGAATGTCAATATTATTTACAGATCTGTGCCAACCATAGAAGTTTTCTTATTTAATTGAGTAATTATTTTCAACTTAACCTAGTAAACCTTTTGAAAGAATAGGAAAGAGTCTCTCATAGGGAGCAGCTCGTATATAATTAGATAGCCAAGAAATAAGAGAAAATGAGCATATTTTCCTGATTAAAATATAAATTTTGCTAACATTTACTTGGAGTATTTTAATTCTTAGACTCACATCTAGCTTTAAAAGAAAATTTTAAATTATTTTTCTTTATTTATTTTTAGCTTTCAGCACATATTTCCAATAGATCGTGAGTTACAATTTCCCCCCATATTTCCCCTCCCACTCTCCAAGATATTAAGCCTACTAAATACCCTTTGCCCCAATCTACTCTCTATTATATACTACTCCATGTCCCGCCTAACTTTCTAGTAGGGCAAGATAGATTTCTATAAACCAGAGCCTGTGTAACTAATTTCACAGCTACATGTAAAAAAACATTTTTTTTAAATTTGATGTTTTTTAAAAAATTTTTTATTTGTTTTCTTTACATCATTCATTTTCATGACATTTTTGAATTACAGTTTTTCTCCCTGTCTTTCCCCTGCCCCAACTTTAAAACATCAATCGCACTCTAAAGCCCCTCCCCTGCTCTACTCTCTTAGTTTCTGGTAGGGCAGGGATGGTCTCCCTCCCAGCACCTTTATATCTTAATTCCTAGTTTCAGGCATTGCAGAGCTTTAAATTCTAGATTCTTTCAATTCCTCCCTTGTCCCCCATCCCACTGGAAGGACAATCAATTCAATACAGGCTGTGGATGTGTGATTATACAGGACATCTTCATAGTGGACATATTGTGACAGTGATCATATGTCCATCCTTCCTATCCCTCCCCGCCCTTGTTCTGTTCTCTACCCTGTCCCTGTCCCTTTACTG
>JAQQSW010016315.1:0-11701 GCA_028646575.1 Pseudocheirus occidentalis | reverse complement strand
GGAAAGGCCTCCCCTTGGACTAAACTGAGGTTTGCTGGAAACCAAGGGGTGGAAAGTTTGGGTGGTTTTCTAAGGATTGTATTAGTGACTAATGATATTTAGTGACTGGAAATCTAGCTTAGTGACTGACTGCTAGATGAGTGACAGATTAAGTTGATGGTTGCCCCATGAGTGGAAGATTGGTCTATTGTTAATTGATTGATTGAATCTTTAAGTGAGAAGGGATTCCCCCTTAGGGAAACCAGGTGATTCTTCTTTTGTTCCTTGTTCTAAATATCGTGGCCACTGTAGTGAAAACTGTGTGGCCATTCTAATGTTAAGCTGTTATGAACACTATATTGTGACTTCCTGTAATAAGATGTAATATTGAGAATATTATATTGTGAATATTGTACTGAATATTGATTTGTAATGGAATAAACAGAGTGTTCACTATTACTGTGTAATCTGAATCTTAAAAGCTGTTCACAGTAGCATTCTTTTGGGAATCTGCTTGTGCTTGGCTTTATAGCTCATCATGTACTCTGAAGTGGGGAGGGGGAAGGAGGAAAAAGGAGAATAATCAGTGTAGATTCTCAGAATCTCAAATATACAAGGGATCCTAATCTGACCAAGAATCCCTTCCATAAAATATATGACAAGTAGCTCCTCCCTGAAGACTTCCAGTGAAGGGAAAACCTCCTACTACCCAAAGGAGGTCCCAATATATTTAAAGGGATTATACTGGGTTCTCCAGTAGCTCTGAAGTAATTATACTTATATTATTAAATTATATTACTTATATTATTAAATAAAGAATATTTGTAAAGTTTTCTCATCAGGGGATGGCATGTGGAAGATAATCTTTAGTGACAGTTTTTATCTTTAGTTTTCAAGACCTCCACTATTCTATTCATTCCTGGATGTGGTATGATAGATATCACAGCTATTTAGGAACTCCCTAATGACTGGGAGGACCCCAAAGGAGTGGCCAAGAAAGGTCAGTTTCACGTATGTCATATATGAATATTGGATTTGCTTGTGACTACAAAGTAGCCCAGGAAGAAGGTGAACATTGTTGGATCACAGTTATGTGGAGGTGGGTAAATTATAAGAAGACTGGAAGGGTGGGAGGAGTAGCACTTCTTTATGAACTCATTTTATATGAGTGACTATATTTTAACTTGTATTGGGCATGGCAAGGAAGTAACCCTGGGCAAGCTCTGTTAGGTCTTTCCAAGGGATCCAGGTTGGGTGATGTACTGTGTGTCTACTGAGGAAGGTGATGCTCATCACCAAAGGACTGGGCACCAACAGATGATTTTTTTCCAACCACAGTCAATCATGAAGATTTTCTGCTAAGGTACAGATCATAAGGACAGCTTTGGAAGAGGGATGGTTCCATACTGATGATTTTCTGGGTGTTTGAAGTAAGAAGTAAGCCTATTTAAGCAAATGGAGAGGTTCATGGTGAGTGCCAGTGGGTTGTGTGGAATGAGGCACATTAGGAACAAGGGATTATGAAGGAGATATGTGATCAAGGACATCTTAAGAGATACAAGCAAAGAAGATGCTAGGTGGGAAAGTGGACAGAGCTCTGGACCTAGAGTCAGGTCCTACCTGTCTCTTCTTGACCCTTTTTGGGGTTTTCTTGGTAAAGATACTGCAGTGATTTGCCATTTCCTTCTCCAGCTTATTTTATAGATGAGGAAACTGAGGCAAACAAGGTTAAATGAATTGTCCAGGATCAAGCAGTCAAGAAAATCTGAGTTCAGATTTTAGGACCCAGACATTTACTAGCTGTATGACCCTGGACAAGTCACTTAATCTCTGTCTACCTCAGGATTTTTTTTTGTTTTTGTTTTTAATATAAAGAGTGGTACAGTGGATGAAACACTGGCTCTAGATCAGGAAGATCTGAATTCAAATCTGTCATCAGACACTCACTGTGTGACTCTGGGCAAGTTGCTTAACCTCCATCTGCCTCAGTTTCCTCAGCTATAAAGTGGGGGTATTAATAGCACCTCTCTCAGAACTGTTAAGGATCAAAAAAGGGAATATTTGTAAAGCACTTGGCACAGTGCCTAGAACACAGCAGGTATTTAATAAATGCTTTTTTCCTTCCATCTCTACCCACAAAAGACACAGGGTTGGTCAGGAGGAGTGATTGCCAATGGATGGGTCATTCAGCATTCATCAAGAGCTTGGGTAAACACTGGGAATACAAAGAAAGGCAACCCCTGCCCCTCAGGCCTTAGTTTCAAGGAGTTTACAATTGATGGGGGAGACAATGTACAAACAATGAGGTACGGGGGCCACTATGTGGCGCCATAGAGCACAGAGCACTGGGCCCAGGAAGACTTATCTTCCTGAGTTCAAATCCAGCCACTGACACTAGCTGAGTGGCCCTGGACAAGTCACTTCATCTTGTTTGCCTCAGTTTCCTCATCTGTCTGGGGTCTTGAGTCAGACATGACTGAAATGACTGAACAAGACACAAGGTACATAAAATATACATACATATGCATATATATATCCATATATATGTTCAGAGTAGTATATACATATATATATATATATATATATATATATATATATGTATGCACACACACATACATGCAGAATAGATGAAGGCAATCAGAAAAGGACGGCATTAAGTGGGGAAGGCCTCCAGGACACTGGGTGAACTCCCAGGGGAAACTTGTGGGAGTGCATGGATAAGAACAGCATAGATAGCATAAAGAGGGATGGGCAGAAATCAGTGCTGTTGGAGACATTGCACACACGGATGAGATCACAAATCCGCTGGAGTCGGTAGTATACATGCAACACTTCACATGTGCATGCACATAAAATCCCAGAGGGCTTTGGAAGGGGAGGGATAAAATTTTCTACCCATAAATCGCAGAAAGGCCTTTATTCCAATACCTGAAAAATGAATCATAATTAGACTGGGGCCAGACATGGAAAACTTCTACCAACTCTGATAGTTTTGTTGGAAAGTTATCAGGCTGAACACATGCCATGGGATTCCATATACAGCATCATTGTATTCCCCACTTTAAATTTCAGAGTAAGAGCTCTGGTTACATTTTTGATGTATTTAGCTTAGTTTCCACTATGTAGATTGAGTAAGTGGAAAACTGCCAGGTTGAACAAAACTGGAAACTAGTCAAAGCCCAGCTGAGCTATCACTGTCCAAATCAGGTGTGGGATGGAAGAACAACTCATGTACTTGCAGCCACCTCACAGGTGCAAATAGATCATGACTGAGATTATAAAATGATACTGTCCTGGGAAGGAAAGATTCATGATACCATTCTTGCATTGGGGAACATTAACTGTGATATCACATCACTGGGAACCAACAAACCCAAACATAACATGCGTATCCATGGATACAAATTGGGTTGGTGAATGATGCTTTCTTTGAGGGCCTCTGGTTTGGTTGGGGGTTTGGTTGGGGGTGGGTGGGGGTATGTCAGTGCTCCCATCCAATCCAATTTGTTTCAGCACATACCACATGCAAGGTTCTGTACTAAGGGCCAGCGATGCAAAGATGAAGGGGAGAGAGTTCTTGTCCCTAAACACCTTACATCTTACAGATAAGCATATACTTGATAATATATGGAGAAAACAAATAGCTAGAAGCAATCAGAAAAAGTTTCCTGGAGGAGGTGGCACATGGGCTGAAATTTAGAGGAAATTACAGATTTTAAGAGGCAAAGCTGAAGAGGTAATTCCAAGTATGGCGGCCAGCCTCCAAAAAGGTAGAGGGAGATAGAATATCAAGTCTACAGAACAGCAATTAGACCAGCTTCCAGGATCTGCCAATGGTGAGTGTCTTCTGGGATCTAACTCCATCATGGGACTTGGGGGATTGGTGATTGCCAGCTGAAGGGTCCCTGGGGTAATACAGACTACCACTGGGGAGCAGATGATCAGGTAAGGAGACCCTTTCTGGGCAGATCGTATAACAGCCTGGGGAACAGTGGGGAGTGAAGGTACTTATAGGCCCTTTGTACCAGATTTGTGTCAAGGCTCCCCTGGTCCCAAGAACTAGATCTGAGAGTGGAGGTTTTCTTTCCCCTGTGACTGATAGCACTCTTAGATTTGCTTCTCTGTCAGACCCAGGAAGGTTTAGTCTTTGTCTTCTTCCTGAATCATTTAAGACTCTCTATTCCTTTCTTCACAAAGGCTTCCTTCAATGCCTCCTTGTAGCCTGGAGATAGCTTCTCAAAGCTATACTGCTGGAGTGCAAGCCCTGGAAGTTTCTATTGTTTGAAAAGGTTTTGAGTGTGGTCCCAGTAATAGTCCATGCTGATTTTCAGGGACAATTACATAAAGGCACATCATGAGTAGGTTAGCCAAGTGGTAATGAACAGTTTTGAACATGGCAATTCACGAAACAAAGACCAGGATGCCAATCCTGCTCGATGAGCTGGTATAGGCAATCACATGAATTAGTTGTGTGACCCTGGGCAAGTTGCTTAATCTTTCTAGGTTTCAGCTTCCTCATCTGTAAAATGAGTGGGTTAGACTCAAGGGCCTCTAAGGTCTCTTATAGTTTTAATCTACAATTGTGTAAGTTTAATGGCTATAAATTAACTGTCACACTAGGGAGAGTAAAGAGGCCAGAAGACAGCTTAGTCAGCAAACATCTATCTGATTTACCAGCCAAAGGGGAAGGCTGCAAAAGGCAACACCAGCCTAGAGCATAGACCTCCAAAGAGTGACGGATGATTATGAGCATTATTGTCTTATAAAGCAGGAAGAAGCAGAGGAGGGTCAAGCCATTTTAAGGAAGGTTTGGTAAGATATCCAACTAAGCAAAGGTGTCTGAAGGGCAATCAATGATGGAAATGGATGGAGGGCTATAAAGAGAAGAAAAATGGAAACAATTTGCTAATATGTACGTGAATGTAAAAGCGCATTGTGTGTGTGTGTGTGTGTGTGTGTGTGTGTATAAAAACAAACTTTTCCATATTAGAACCTCCCTTTCTTGTCTTTTGGATGGTGATGGTCATCATGGCAAATACCCTGTTTCTCAGCCTGGGGCAAAGAAGCCTACATTTCATCCGATCAGTTTTTACTCCTGTCACTGCACAGTGAGCCCAACTTCTTCCTCGGAGTGTAATCAAATCAACGCTTCTACTGTCTCTGGAAAGATATTGTCAACCAGCTGCTCAATTTTACCACTACCCATTCCCATGCTCTTTTCCCTGGCAACTCTATATATGGTTTCTTTTTTTCTTTTTCTTTTTTTGGAGGGGGGAAGGCAATTGGAGTTAAGTGACTTGCCCAAGCTCATACAGCTAGTTAAGTGTCAAGTGTCGGAGGTTGGATTTGAACTCAGGTCCTTCTGACTTCAGGGTTAGTGCTCTATTCACTGCGCCACCTAGCTGCCCCTGTATATAGTTTCTTAACATTATACTGTGAGCTCTCTGACGCCAGGATTCGTCTTAGTTTTGTACCTATATTTCTAGAGCTTAGCACAGTACTCGACACAGTAAATCCTTAGTGCTTTTTATTTATAAATTCATTCATTCGTTCAAAGACATTCTAAAATATATTCAAAAATACAATATTACATATCCTTATCAAAGGAGGCAGACAGAGGCTGGTACATTAGCAATATTATACAGCCGGCTAAATAAAGACACAGAAAGATTATTCCTCCACCCCACTTCTATCAATGCTCAGCTCCCTCCCTGCCCCCTGCCCCCTCACCCCTCAGGTCCCAAAGTTAATAAATTAAGAATAGATCTCCGGAAAAATCCCAGAAAAGTTTCTGAACTTGAGATAAATTAATTTTATACTACAAAAATGATTTAATCTTTATCACCACCTTTGCTCAAGTATTTTTCCCCAAAGTGAATTTTTCCCTTTTAACTTAGAGGAGTAAATGAATTATTTTTTCCTCTACTTGTGACGACTTTTTAGAAAGCAACTGAAGTGGTTAGTAAGAAGGTTGGAGAATCTGTGTTTGGATCTAGCTACGCCACCTATGGAAAATCACTCCCCACACTCTCTGGTCCTCAGTTTCCTTTTTTGTAAAATGAAGAGGTTGGACTAGATGACCTCTTAGCTCTATGTCTTTGATCCTCTCACCTTATATCCAGCATTTCTTCCTCTACCTTGTTTCTAACCAACCCATAATCAGCAGAGAAAAGATGTCAGGAAGCTCATTACATTGGTATATTAGCATTATGTAAATATGCAGGCAAAATCATTCTTGTGCACTGTGTGATTTTTAAAAAGACTGTAGTCATTAAAATTGATGAGAGAAATTTAATTGTCTCCATAGATTATAAGAAATTGCAAGAAAGTAGTGGCTAAAGATGCTCTCTGCGTCTAGGAGAAGAACAGATAAATAGAAGTACGTATAGAACAATACTACATGCGTCTATATCTCTTTGTGTCCATTTGTGTCTAATAGTAGCCATCTCTAGGGTGGAGATAGAAAAGGAAGATAAAAAAGGAAAAAAGAAATTTACATAAATAATTTTATTATATATTAAAAGGGCAAGTTATACATAATAGATTTGCAATTTCATGTCAATCATCTTTTTATTATACTAGGTAATGAAAATGCTTGTTTTATTCTATAAATTCAAAATAAAATAAATTGTAGAAAAAGAGAGAAGTAGCTGATTTTCTGTACTTTTTACAGAATTCATCGCAGTTCAATTCAGTAAGAATTTATTAAGTGCCTATTAAGTACCTGGTAGAATCATAGAATCTAAAAGTGAGCAGGGATTTTGGGACAGGGGGGAGAAAGGGGAATCGAGTATAATAATACCAAAGAAGAAGCCTCTGTACAACATACTTGATAATTGACTATCCAGCTCCTGCTCTAAGACGACTGATGGGGTGGAGAGTGGGGTGAGGACCAGTCCATGGTAACCCTACTCCACTGCTGGACAGCTCCAGTTGTAAGGAAGTTCCTCCTAAGCTAAATCAAATCCAAATTGGTTTCCTTGAAGCTTCCACTTATTGCTCCTAATTCTTTCCTCAGGAGCTAAACAGATCGAGAATAAATCCACTCCCAAACACAGCAGCTCTTCAAATCACCTCTGTCCTAGCAAGTCTACTCTCTGTTCAGCACCCTTCTTCAAAAGGAATGGAAACAGTTATGTAGTTTTTACATATTATCCGATCTCATTTCCCAATGAGATTCTAAATAATTTGGCACAGAATATTTTCTTTTTAAGGATTATTTTCCTTTTAACAATGGAAAGCAATGAGCTTTTTGGGGAGGGTCTGTGGGTGTCATTCAATATTCAAAACTATATTAAGCACGTAATATGCACATGTGCAAAGGAAAACAAATGCAAAGTCTATAGAAGGGGGGAGACAGAGACAGAGACAGACAGACACACACACAGGCAGAGTTGGAAAGAAGGAAGGAAAGTGAGAGGGAAAGAGAGGGAGGGAAAGAGAAAGAGATTGCTAGCAACTCAGGAGTGATGGTGTGAGGGACAGAACATATTCATTTAGGAGGTGGCATCTGAACCATGCTCAGCAAGAAACCAGGGCTTCTAAGAATGAGTAGAGGAAGGAGCAATTCTAGACAAAGAGTGGAGATAGGAGATTAAATGTTGTGGAAAGGGAAAAGCTAGCAGCTCTGTTTGATTGGAATGGAGAAAATTAAGAAAAACGACCATTTCAATAAGAGAAAGTTTATTGATATTTCATTGTCATAATTCCTTCTTTTACACTGTCTTCTGTCCCCCTCCCCAAGAACTAAAAGAAATCTGAGTCCTAACCCTTGGTTTGATGCACTTGAGAATTTTTATGACCCTGTTAACTTTTCCCTAGGAGGAAAAAACCCCCAGATAAAAATAGAAATACAAATAACATTCTAGAATTTTAAAAAATGGTTTCAGTTTTGGTTCCTGTTCTCTACAGGCTCTGTCATCCCTTTTTTTAAAAATGTTTTTTTTCCCCACCTAACAAACATTTATTTTCTTTCTTTCTCACTGCCCTCTTAACACAATAATAACAAAAAAGTAAGTAAAGCCTTCACAATAAATATGCAATAGTCAAACCAACCAAATTCCCTTACTGTCCATATCCAAAAATATTTGTCTCAGTGCATTTTAAGTCTATCACCTCTGTGTCAGGAGTGGGCCCATCTTTGGACCCTTGAAATCTTGGTTTGCCATTGCATTGATCAGACTTCTATAGTCTTTGAAACTTGATTTCCTTTTTAATATTATATAAAAGGATCTGGTTCTGTTCACTTCATTCTGCATCAGTTCATAGAGCTATTCCCAGTTTCCTCTAAAACTGTCCATTTCAACACTTTTTTAGTGGCGCAATAATATTTTATTCCATTTCTCATTCCATAATTTATTTAACTATTTTGTTTTGTTTTTGTTTTTGGCACCATGAAGATATTTCCTGTCAATATTTTTGTATATATGTCTTTTTCTTGGATTTCTGGGGGCATGCTAGCTTTTGACTTCTGTGGGAAAGACATTTATTTGATAGGACACATTTTCATTATCACTAGGTAATCATTAAATCTATATTAGATGAGCAAACAATCATGGGTTTCATCCTGAACATTTGTAAAATAAAAGAAAATACTTCTTGGTAGAGAAGTGGTAGATTACAGGTGTGTAATGAGGCACAGTTAAGAGACATGGTTAGTTTATTTTGTTTAATTGCACACTTTAAAATATTTATTTATTTTTAGTTTTTAACATTCATTTCCACAAGATTTTAAGGTACAATTTTTGCTCCCTACCTTTCCCCTCTCCCCTCCCCAAAATAGCAAGCCTATTTCTCCCAATCTGTTCTCTCTTATATCCTCTACCCTCACCTCCCTAACTTTCTAGTAGGACAAGATGGGTTTCTATACCCCAGTTCCTGTGTATCTTATTTCCCAGTCACATGTAAAAAACAATTTTTCAAACTTTTAAAAAAAACTTTTGAGTTCCAGATTTTTTCCTTCTTCCCTCCTCACCTGTCCTCACTAAGAAGATAAGCAATTTAATATAGGTTGTACATATGTAGTTACCCAAATCATTTCCATAGTAGTTATATTGTGAAAGACTATGTTTCCCTCCATCCTATCCTACCCTCCACTTATTCTATTTTCTCATTTGACCCTATCCCTTTTCAAAAATGTTGGCTTCTAACTACCTTCTCCCCCAATCTGCCCTCCCTTCTGTCACCCCCCCCTCTTATCTCCTATTGCCCCTATTGCCCTGTAGGGTAAGACACCCAATTGAATGTGTATGTTATTCCCTTCTTAAGCCAAATTCAATGAGAGTAAGGTCGTCCCATTCCCTTTTACCTTCCTGCTCTTTCCCTCCATTGCAGCAGTTTTTTCTTGGCTCTTTAATATGAGATAACTTACCCTGATCTATCTCTCCCTTTCTCCTTCCATTAAATTCCTCTCTCACCTCTTAATTTTATTTTTAGATATCATCCCTTCATATTCAACTCATCCTGTACCTTCTGTCTGTGTATACATGAACATACATATGCCCACACTCACATATATATTGATATACACATACATCCTCCTATACATACATATATGTATGTATACATATATATTCCCTTCAACTATCCTCATAGTGAGAGAAGTCTTTTAAGTTACAATTATAATTTTTGCATGTAGGAATGTAAATATTTCAAATTTAATAAGTTCTGTATGATTTATTTTTTTCTGATTACCTTCTCATGCTTCTCTTGCTTCTTGTATTTGAAAGTCAAATTTTCTGTTCTGCTCTGTTTTTTTCATCAAGAATGCTTGAGAACCCCCTATTTCATTGAGTGGCCATATTTTCCCTTGAAGCATTATACTCAGTTTTGCTGGGTAGGTGATTCTTGGTTTTAATTCCAGCTCCTTTGACCTCTGGAATATCGTATTCCAAGCCCTTAACATACAAGCTGCTAGGTCTTGTATTATCCTGATTGTGCTTCCACAATACTCAAATTGTTTCTTCCTGACTGCTTGCAGTATTTTCTCCTTGATCTGGGAAACCCTGAACCTGGCTATAATATTCCTAGGAGTTTTCATTTTAGGATATTTTTCAAGAGGTGAACAGTGAATTCGTTCAATTTCTATTTTGCCCTGTGGTTCTAGAATATCAGGGCAGTTTTGCTTGATAAATTTTTTTTGGGAGGGCAATTGGGGTTAAGTGACTTGCCCAAGGTCACACAGTTAGTTTTTGTGTTAAGTGACGCCAGATTTGAACTCAGGTCCTCCTGACTCCAGAGCTGGTGCTCTATTTACTGAGCCACCTGGCCACCCTTGATAATTTCTTGAAATATGGTGTCTAGGCTCCTTTTTTGATCATGGATTTCAGGTAGTCCAATAATTTTAAAATTATCTCTCTTGGATCTATTTTCCAGGTCAATGGTTTTTTTCCAGTGAGATATTTCACATTGCCTTCTAGTTTTTCATTTGTTTGCATCTGTTTTATAGTATCTTGATTTCTCATAAAATCATTATCTTCCAATTGCTCCAATCTAATTTGAAGCAGTCATTCTTTTCAGTGAGCTTTTGAAATTCCTTTTCCATTGGGCAAATAAACAATTCAATATAGGTTGTACAGCTTTTTAAGGCATTCTTCTCATCACTGACTTTTTGGGCCTCTTTTGCCATTTGAGTTAATCTATTTTTTAAGGTGTTATTTTTTTCAGTGTATTTTTGAGTTTCCTTTAGCAGGCTGTTGACTTGCTTTTCCTGATTTTCTTGCATCATTCTGATTTCTCTTCCTAATTTTTCCTCCACTTCTACTTTATTGTCAAAGTCCTTCTTGAGCTCCTCCATTGCCTGTAATCAGTTCATATTTTTCTTAGAGGCTTTTAATGCAAGAGTTCTGACTTTGCTGTCTTCCTCCCGCTCCATGCCTTGCTCCTTTTTGTCTCCCAAAAAGGATTCTATGATTTGTTTGTTCTTCCTTGGCTTGCTCATATTTCCAGCCAATTACTTGATAGTTGAACTCTTTGCCATGGTAGAACTCTGCTTCCAGATTGGCAAGAGCTATGTCCCAAGTCAGTGGGGTTTTTGCAGCTGCTGGAGCTATTAGGAGGGCATTGTCTCTACAGCCCCCACAAGCTCTGGCTCATTGGTCATATACCTCAGTACCACCACCCAAGACCACAATCCAGATACAAGCAGGTGAAAGCAAGAGTGGTTAACATCTGAATAGTTGCTTGGTCCCCCTATGATCTGCAGGCTAGGAGCTCCTGAGGCAGCCATGCTGGGGTGGCTGCACAGTCTCCACCCCTCTGTCACTTCTTACCTTGGGGGCAGGGACTGGACCACACTCTTCTCTTCCCCCCTGTTCTGACAGAGGTCCACATCGATCTTTTACTTTGTCTTTGGTGTTTATGGGTTGAGAAGTCTGGAAACTACCACAGCAGCTGGTTAGTGTAATAGCAATCAGTTTATCAGATACTTAGCACTTAGTAACTTAGGGCTAAGTAGCACTTAGTAACTTAGGGCTAAGTATGGAAGGTGTGAGCCCTGTCCCCTGTTGAGAAGGCATAAACTCACCTGTTGGTGGAAGAAGGCTATTGACTGAGACAGGAGGCCGGTGCTGTATATAAAGAAGAATTCTAGAGACAGACAGAATTGGAATTTTGGAGAAAGCAGGATTGTCTCAGCTGAGTTGGAGTTTGAGACAGACATAAAGAGATAGAGATAGGAGAGAGAGGCAGAGAGAGAGAGAGAGAGAGAGAGAGAGAGGCAGAG